>JAKSZP010010804.1:0-111776 GCA_022478985.1 Massospora cicadina
GGAATAATTTTCTGATTTTGTATGAAGACAGAAGGTCTCATATTTGTTGGTGCCAGTAGACTTAAGAACGGTGAGCGTACCAGAGTTACTTGGCTATTATAAAGGATTATTGGAGAATCTACTTCCCAATTATGAGCAAGAGTTTCATTTGAAAAGTGAGTCTATATCCTCAATTTCATTGTTAAGTTATTTTAACTTGCACCATCAGCTGAAAACTTAACAAGGGTTATACCCCAGAGTGGCCTCAAAGAGGGAGAAGTTGGTTGAGGAATGGAGGGAGTTGTTGTACGCAAACTGTGCTAGGGTAGGTCCTTGGCCTAGGTGTCTTGTGAGGCTGTTGTGTAGCAGCGCAAGTACTGCTCCAGTACCTGGCTCACCCGCTCAGTCTGCCCATTGGACTGGGGGTAGTAGGCAGTGGATTGACAGAGCTTGATGTGAAGGAGGATCAACAATTCTTCCCAGAACCAGGCCATTAACTGGGGTCCCCTGTCACTCACTATCTCCTTGGGGAGACCAAACATGGCAAAGACATGGTCAACAAATAAATTTGTGGTCTCCACCACAGTAATAGAAGAGAGACAGGGGATGAAGAGTGCTAACTTGGTAAACTGGTCCATGACTACCATTATTGCATCAGAACCACAGGAGGGTGAGAGCTCCACGATGAAATCCACTGAGACTGAGGTCCATGGCCCCTCAGCCTGCTGCAACAGGTGCAACAGTCCCTTTTTTCAGAGCAATCTGATTTTGCCTGGGCGCAGGTGACACAACAAGAGATCCAATTGGGAATGTCCTTTGAGGACCTAGGCCAATTATAGGTTCCCTTTATGAGGTCTGCACATTTTTTGATACTGGGATGACTGATGGTCTGGGGGATGTGGTGCTCCTCAATGACTCAGCTTCATAGGGAAGGAGGAACCCAAACCTTATCATGGAACCAGAATGTTCCATCCTGCAAAGTATATGGGGTCCTCTTGCGGCGCATGGACTCCAAGTCAGCCAGAAGCTTGATTCCTTCTGGGCAGGAGGTTTAGGAAGCAAGGACACGTGGGAGGAGTGGAGTGGCAGGGTCTACATCAGCAAAAGATACAGCAGGGGGAGCCAATATGAGGATTTGGGAGGGGTGCACTACCATCATAAGGTCCAATAGGTCCTCCTCCCCATTGGGGAACATGGAGGGGTTGTGGCTGAGCATGTCCGGCAAGACATTCAGTGAGCCTTTGATGAATTTGTACTTAAAATGGAACTCACAGAGGTCTTGATACGTGCAGGTCTGCCAGTGGCCTAGCTTCTGAGGTTTGCGGTAGTAGAGCAGGGCCTCATGGTCCATCCAAACGGTAATCTCATGCATTGCACCCTACAGGAGATATTACCAGTGGGTGAGTGACCATGCCACCGCCGCGAGCTCCTTATTGTATATCAGCCATGCTTGCTCAGTTGCAGTAAACTTCTGGGAGTAATAGGCCACCGGGTGCTCAACGCCCTCATGGTCCTGCAACAGCACAGCGCCCACTGCCTCTGACAAGGCATTGCAGGCTACTATGAAGGGCCAGAATTTGTCAGCATGCCACAGGACAGGGGCTGTGACAAAAGCCTCCTTGATATCCTCGAAGGCTTGCTGGCACTCAGGGGACCATTTTAAGGGGGCGTTCTTTCTGGTGAGGGTGTTCAAGGTTGCTGCCAGTTGGGCAAGAGCGGGGGAAAATTTCCTCAAAAAGGTGATGGTGCTAAGAAAGCTGCGAAGCTGTTTCTGAGTGGTTGGGGTAGGCCAAGACCAAATGGCCTCCAGCTTGCAGGGGGGACGGAATACCCACCCTTCAGGACAAGATTCCCTAGGAAGGTAACCTCATCCCTAAAAAACTCGCACTTGGAGGGCTTAACGAATAGCCCTGCCTTGTAAAGGGCTGCCACTACTGCTTCAAGGTCACTGACGTGTTGTTTGGGGGTGGGGGAATGGATCAGGATGTCATCAATATAGACCACCGCACAAGAGAAATGCAAGTCCCCCAACACATCGTCAATGAGGCGCTGGAAGATGGTTGGCACATTCTTCAAGCCAAATGGTATTACCCTGAACTGGAAAAGCCCCCAGAGAGTGCGGATAGCTGTGAGCCGCTCCTGTCCCATTGCCACCCTCACTTGATTGAAGGCGTTCACCAGGTCCAACTTTGAGAAGACGTGAGACTTGGCAATGGCCTGTGCTATGCTCTGCTCTAAGGGCAAGGGGTATGGGTCTGGGATGGTGATGTTGTTTAGATGTCCATAGTCGACGCAGGGGCGCAGGGACCCATCTGCTTTCCTGGTGAAAACTATGGGGGATGCAATCAGAGAAGACTTCTTGATGAGCCACCCCTTCTCAAGCATGTCGTCCAGCCAACTGCTGAGAGCCCTATCTTCCTCCTCAGTATAGGGGTAGAAGGGGCAGTTGATCTTGACTAGGTTGACTGTCAGCTGGAACGTCAAGTCATACTCAGAGTTTGACATGAGCTTGGATGCCAGGGACATGTCGAAAATGGCCTTATAAGGGGCTAGGCAAGAGCGAAACTCCAGAGGGAGGTCAGCTGGGGTGGGATCTGGTGGGGCGATGGAACCAAGGGAGTGCCCTGGGGGAGGATCTTTAGCAAGGGAATCTCACCACTCAACTTGAGGTTTCTGAACAGCAAGGAGTTGGTCGCAAGATTGATATGAACTTGTTGGCAGCGCCACCAGCCCACCCCCAAAATTACAGGGTAGAGCAAGCCCTGTACCGCTGAGAAATGATCAGAGAATCTAAAGTCATGAAGTAAGAAGTGCAATGGACGTTGGATGCAGTGGGACATCATAAACTCTGACAAGGCGCTCAGTATGGATGAAGCTTCCTCCATTGTCAGGTCCAAGGACTATGCCAAGCCAAGGTCAATGAAGTTACCCGCTGCTCTGGTGTCAAGCAGGGCTTGCACTGTGATTACCCCTGACTCTGAGGGAAAGGAAATGGGAAACAAGAAGTATGCTTGATCTTTTTCATTGAGGTGATCTAGTGAAAGGGCACCCAAGGAGGGGCCATAACCCAACATCAGGAGAGACTGGCCTGGGACTGCAGGGGTGGGGTGCGGCTGATCTGGGGTCTCTACCACTTTCTTGTCCCACATGGGAAGATGAGGTTTAATATGCACACTCACTCCACTTCCTTCAGGAGGTGAGGTAGGTTCACCCTGAGAGATGATCACATCACACTGCGCAGACTCCAAACACTGGGGAACAATCTCATCATGCTGAGCAGACTCTGAACACTGGGGGCTCAATGATCTAGCCTCCTGATCTGGGCTGGGGGCCGGAAGTACCATAAGCAAGGATTCCCCTGGGGAGTTAACTGAGGCGGCCACTGAGGGGGAGCAAAGATCAGCTAAACCAGGGGGACGCTTCCCTTGGCTGCGCCCACTGGCAGGGGAGGTACAGTATGGGGTGCCTCAGGGACAGCAACAGGACATGCGGGGTTGTGCCAGGGCCTGGCCTCAAATGCACAGGCCACAGAAAATGCGACCTCTAAAGATCCAGGGAGTGGATTCCAAGTGGTATGGGCCACCGCAGTGGGGTCCAGGGCTGCAAAGAATATGGAGACTGCAATTTCGACAGGGATGGGAACTGTTGGAGCCAGGAACGTGAAAGCCTCAATCAGGGAGGCCAGGTCTGTGGCTACCTGTCCCAAAGTAAACAAGCGGAGGAGACGCACTGGTCTTGACTCAGGGGCCTGGACTGCTGAGGTGACCAACGCCAACAAAGGGGTGGGATTGCCTGGCTTGGCAGCAGAGCGGAGCACTCCCCTGATCCAACAGCGGGCATCCCCATCCATGGCATTGAGGAGGGCCACACTCTGCTGTGCATCAGAGGGAAGCGGGGTTTCCCCCCATCAGCATTGAGGCGCACCTGGATCTCTGCTAGGACGCCCAGGATTTGATCTGCACCTCATCAGAGGGGACAGGGGGAACCACCAACCCTGTTGCATTCATTAAAGGGGTAGTGCTCTCCATTGGTGCTTGGTGGGGTGGGGACCAGTTCAGCTGAGCATGGCAGCAGGCCCTTATGAATGAGGCCACCGCCCAGCAGGAGAAGGCTAGGTCACAAAGGGAAAGCATGCTCAGAGTGAGGGCGTTGGCCAGCGCATTGCCCATCCCAACGAGGAGGACGTAGAAGGCCGATATTAGGGGTCAGTTCATTATGTCACAGATATGACTAAGAAGAACTAGACTGGGCTCTTAGTCAGGGTGCACGAGCACCCAGTGGAGGCCTCAGAATGCCAGAGGCATAGCAGTCCAGGCGACTAATAGAAGTATGGATCTAGGGGAATGGGAAAGGGATTCAGTTGGCTGGTTTGGAGGGGGGTAAAAGGCAGCTCCCAATTCAGGCAAAAGCTTAGAAAATTTTTGCAAATTTTACCAACTCCTTGGGACCAAGCCAAATTGATACTGCTGATCCAGGTTCCAATGAATAGAATCAGCCTGTTAGCATGGCTGGGGTGGTCCAGATTTGTCTCAGAAGACAGGGGTCCATGGATTATGCTTGTTGCGATTTGGGCTGATCCCATGATTGGGCAGCTCATACATGCCGAACTTCCTGGATCCATTTCAGAGCGTTGGTCCCGATGATCTGAGCAATTCAGAACTGGGTTTGCAATCCAAGCTGTGTTCCAATCTGGCTTCTGAAGCAGGCCAGCCCGGACCAGCTCCCCCAATCCAGAAATTAGTGGCTGGGCTCCAACATTGGGAATAACCATTTTCCCCAATTTTTGGCCATGGCTTGCCTGGGGAGTGGGTGGCCTCAGGGCCCTTTCCATGCCCCCTGATGTGAGACATCTCCCTGCAGACCCCTTCTATCAATCTTACCAGGATTGAAGATGGGGGAAGGAGTGGGAGTGGGATGGCTTTGGGGAGGAAAGCCATCACCGAGTGCTCATCTATCATGTGGGCGAGGTCACCCAGCTGTGACAGAGGGTCCATGGGAGCCTTGGGGCCCTCTCCATCCAGAAGGGGTGCTGAACCCTATCCAGTTTCAAGGGCTTGTCCCCAAGGCTTACACT
Source organism: Massospora cicadina (assembly GCA_022478985.1). Lineage (NCBI taxonomy): Eukaryota > Fungi > Entomophthoromycota > Entomophthoromycetes > Entomophthorales > Entomophthoraceae > Massospora > Massospora cicadina. Next base: position 5,054 of record JAKSZP010010804.1, read on the forward strand.
AGAGGACTGATATGGTTGATTGTGTTAATCTGATACAATTTTTGTTAGATGAAATCAACCTTCACATTGTGGGCTCACCTTTTCAGATTGCTTAACCTCCTTGGAAGGCTTAGCCCCTTCAGGAGGATGAGACTGATAACTCCAAAGAGTTGATTTTTGTTCTAAAAGAAAATCATATATATTCAACAGTTTTTATAATCTTATTATACAAAGATGCCAAACCTCAATCCATATTATAATTAGTTATCGCAGGTGAATTTCCAAAACCTCCTTAGGAGGGTGTCCTTATTTTCAGCAGCAAGTAACGGACAAGATTGATAAAATTTGCCCAGGTTAATGTCACTTGTAGGTAAACTCTCAACGAGGCAAGCGTTCAGGTGGTTCAAAACTCTTTTTTGGGCTTGTCACCCTTATCATATGTGACATAAATGGCCCTATTAACTTGTTGAAGGGGAGTTGTAGGTCCCATTAAATTATATTCAGCTTTGTGCGTCCCTTGTATGTCAAGTAACGCTTTCTTCATCACCTTGAGGGACGTTGCACTTTTAACCGCTAGTCATAGTCAACTTCAAGTTAGGATGCATCTCCAATGAACTTGAAACGGTTTGTGTAGTAGGCATATCCATAGTCACTGTAAACCATTACTGTTGAGCCTTGAGGAAGTAGCGAGAGGCATGATTTGTGACTGACTCACTATTACCCATTTTTATAAGGAGGAACTCTTAGTAATTTTTTGGACGCCTTGTTCACTACCAAACTCGGAAAGGAGGATGTTCTTTACTTTATGCTAAGATAGTACAGGTCATAGAATCACACTAAGGATCTCCTGGGCCTCGCAGCTCATACAACATTGCATGTGGTGAGCCTTCTAGCGATTACTAGTGCCATTCATGCTTTTCTATTAAATATGTAGGAAACCTGCAATTGTTCCTTCTATAGGTGCATACATGTTATATTTATATTTATATTTATATTTATTGTGGGGAAGGCTGACCATGGGGCGGACACTTCCAAAATTGACCCGAATGAGACAACACTTAGTAACAGGGAAGGCACCCCAGAGAAGTGATGCTATCTCTTGTTGCCAGCGGGAACGCCACTTATGGAGAGGGGGAGTGAACGTGTGAAGGGGTCGTAGCCACAATTGAACACGTGTGGAGGAAGGGGTCTGATTTGATGAACCAAACTGGGAACCAGGAGGATACCAGCTGTTGGTGGCGCGGTGGGAGGTATCCAAACATCCACGCTTGAAAGTGGTCCATCAAATGAGACCAGAATCTGTGAACAGCTTCTGGGAGGGTGGGGATGGAGCCTGCGATGGCATCCAAGACAATCGTGTGGATGGTCCACATGGCGATTGCAACCATCAGAGCATGGAGGGAGGGTGGAAGGGGGGAGGCCATTGATAAAGCAAACATATCTCTTGACAGACTGAATGGATGTGTTTGATCCTGGCCCACCAGACGTTGAACTTCACGCCATATCACTTTAGAGGTAGGACACTTCTCCAGGCGGTGGAACAGCGTTCCATACTGGCCACACACGACGCAGGATGAGTGTAAAGCATTAGAGCGCTCAGCTGTACGGTACACCCACCTCAGGCAGCGCCACACATGTGAGCGGATTTGAGGCTGCAACAGAGGATGGTGAGCGTATATCCAGATGGTTTTTTGGGTCTCAATGGAGTATTGGATGTTCATCATGTCCAGGTAGTCCACCCTGGATAGGAAATGGGGCCGTGTGGGGATCACGCCATCATGGATGGGTAGCCCCTGTACCTCTTGTGTGAACTGAGGAGAGGGGTGGCCTCTTCAGGTTGTATGTCCACTAATTCAAATTCTCCACTCAGCGCTCCGCGTGGAGAGGAGGATTCGTTTGTAGTGGGTTTTAGTACCGTGAGGACCTGTGGCTGATGGGTGTGAAGCCAGGTATTTCATCAGGGAGTGAGGGTTCAATGGATTGTTGAAGCCCAAGGCGTGGGAGAAGTTGGAGTGGGCCGCGCGGGACCATTGTTGGGAGAGGAGTGTAGGGGCGGTGATGGCCGCAATCCAGGTACCTAAGATCTTGGCCGCATGGGCTCTGAAGTCAAGCAGGCCCATGCCACCATGATGATAAGTGCCAAACATGACTTCTAACTGTACTGGTGGAGGGCGGCCTGACCAAAGCCATCCTTGCAGCAGGGCGTGCAAGGATTTGAAGAAGCTTGGGGAGAAGGGGATGGCGTGGGCTCCAAACCAGACTTTGGAGAGGAGCATAGAGTTGACTAAAACAACCCTGCTAGTAAGGGAAGTAGGGTGGGCTCTGAGGGAGGCGATGCGCTTCAGCACGTTATCTCAAATATGACTCTCCATTACTGCTGGTGCGTATCCGCCTGCCTCCACCCACACGCCCAGATGGCGGACCAGCCCTATGGTAGGGCGTGGCATGAAGGGGAGCACCAGTGGGGTGGTGTGGGGTGATCTGGGATGGCGAGCGCGTGTGTGAGCAGATGGGCCAGGCTGAGCACTGGTTTCAGGAGCCCAGCAGTTTTGAGACTGACCAAGGAGGATGATTTCGGTTTTGGAGGCGTTCAGTGCAGCGTTGCTTACCCGGGAATACTCCTGGATGAGAGCTTCAAGTGCGCGTGCATCTTTATTAATAGATACCCCAACCACACAATCATCTGCAAACGCCATCATCTTGACTGGGGCTTGGCCTGGCACATGGACCCCAGTGAGTTGGGCATTCACGTTTCAAAGTAGTGGGTCAAGGCTGAAGTTGTATAGGAGTGAACTAAGGGGGTCCCCTTGTCGCAAGCCCCATTGAGGGCGGACTACTTCCATTAGGAAGCCAGGGCCATGTACTGCCATTGTTACAGATTCCGTGAGCAGCATTACCCAGTTGATGAAGCGAGGGGGTAGGCAGAATTGATGGAGGCAGGCCCTGAGGTATTCCCAGTTTACTCTATCATAGGCCTTCTGTTGGTCCAAGAATGCAAGTGCTCCAGAGGCTGTGGACTGATATGCGTTGGCCACAGAGTGCACGTTGTCCCAAATCGATCTTCTGGGTATGAAACCGAATTGTTCTGGGGAGATGGTGGCAGATGCTACAATCCCTAAACGGTTAGCCATGATTTTTGTTAAATTTTTGTAGCCGTGTTAGTTAAAGAAATGGGGCGCCAGTTGGCTAAGTCTAGCTTGTCCCCTTTCCTGAAGAGTGTGACAGTGAAGGCCTCTTGTCCTCCTGGCAGGAGGCGCGTTTCCAAAAGGCTCTGGTTAAGTGAGGCCAACAGTAGTGGAGATATATATTTGAAGTACTTTTTGCAGAATTCATATGGAATGCCATCCGGGCCTGGGCATTTTCAGTTTAGTGCACCAAAGATGGCTGTCCATAATTCTTTCAGAGTAATCAAATTCATTATTTCTGGATATCAGGAAATGGTGCAGATGTGGGCTTGGTCAAGAAATTCCACCACTTTGGCTGGCTGAATTGGATCAGATTGGTACAACTTGGAGTTATACTTTTGTGTTTTGATTGCCACTTCAGCTGGCATATCCACGATAGAATCATCCAATCTTTGTACCTGTGTTCAGGCTACACTCTGGTGTGGTGCAAAAAAATTCTTAAAAAAATTATTTGGTGCACTTGTTGCCTTTTGTGATGCATTTGGCCCTGTACTGAACACAAACCTGATGTTTGTGTTGCCTTTCAAGCGCGTTGAGGTGGGCGGCTGCCTCCGCCCACTTCTGGCCCCATGCAGAGCTTTATCCTGTAGCTGGGATGTTGGACTCCAGGTGCTAACTCTGCCAGAGCGCGCGAAATGACAGCTGATGTGGCTCATGAGCATCTGGAGGAGAGGTGGCGAGAGTGGCGGATGGTATCTTCTTTGAAGGTTGCCCATGTGGAAGTGGGGTCCGCGCAAAACGGTGCAACAAACTCTTTTGCCAGAGTTGCTGATTCCACCCAAGTGGAAAATCCTGGTGACGCGAGCTTGGGGGGGCGGATTTTACACCAATGTGGGGCCTTAGTCGCTGTGACAGGTAGGTGGTAGGTTATCAAGACTAGTCAGTGGTTGGAGAATTCCATTTTTGTTGTTTTGAAGTGGGATATGTGGGGCTGGAATTTTGCCAGCGTAAGGATAAGGTTGATGTAGGACATAGATCTTAATTGGCTGTTGTGGACGTGGGGGCGCGTCATGTTCTTGAGCAGCGGGGCTTGCCGTGGCAGCGCATCCATTAACTAAGGGTGGCCTTTAGAATGTGAAGTTCCACATGACCCTGGGGGGCGTGGGAGGAGGAAGGCCACTGGTCCATTGGAGTGTTTAGCCAACAGTTCATATCGCTGACTACAAAAGGGTCTGGGGGTAGCGGGAGGGATTTGACTGATGAGAAAAATTCTGATGCTCTCATGCACCATTTGGGGCATAGATGTTGATGATAGCGTGTACCACGTCAGCCCACGAGAAAGTGACAATGAGGACTCAGCCATTGAGGAAGGTTTCTGATGATATAAATTGAAAAATTTATTCTTCCAAATTAGCACCCCACAGTGCTCTGACCAAAAGGATAGGGATGGGAGGAGCATGGTTTTCCAAGACTCCTCGGAACCTCATGGACAGTGGGACTCCTGGATGTCCAGGATATCCACGGGTAAATTTTGTTGTAAAAAACTCAGTTTCCTAGCCTGGGATGGCAAGGCCTTGAGTCCAGCGATATTTAACATCCCTAAAGTGAAGGTTTCCCCCATTGCACCTTATGTGCAAGGGGGTGGGCACCCGGGCCCACTAGCCTCCTCTAGATCCCCACAGGCCTTCATGGCAGCGCGGGAGTTTGCAGCAATGCTATCAGTAGTTTTGTTGATTTTATCAGAAAGAGTCGCGTTGGCTTTTGCCTTTGCTTTTTGTTTCCCCGACATTGGACGAATTTTTTGTGGTGCAGATGAGTTTGGTGCACCATTGAGCAGGATGAAAAAAAAATTTCAGGTAGGATGGGCCCTAAGTCAGTTTCAACCGGAGCTTGGTTGCAACGATTGGGTGAGATTGAGTCCCCCATCAGATCCTCAGATTGGGTGGCCCAATTGTCATAGGCTTCCTAATCTGATTGGTTGATGGATTCCCAATTTGCTTCTGCTGTGAAGGTTTTGATGTCCTCCTGGCGTTGGGAGTGTGGGATAGCGGTGGTGACTTTGGCTGCTTCTTTGGCTGCGGCCCTGTGGGCCTGCTTGGCCTTCTTCTGCTCTTGCGGGGAATAGGCTTTACCAGTAGGTAGCAGCCTTGTGCTCCCCACGGTAAAGCCTCTTTGGTGCTTGCGGTTGGTTTGTAGTGCGCCTCTCCGCTGGCCATGGCCGCTGAGGGGTGTTCTTGGAATGTGACGCCCTCCTTAGTGGGGCATGCGTGTGCCTTATGGCTGAACGCATCACAGTGGGTGCAGATGGGGGGCGCGCTGTCCACGGTTACCCAGAAAGGGTGGGTGGTATGGCCTTCAATATTAATAAAAGTGGAGTGCAGGATCTGGGTTAGGTCCTTTGCGATCTCCTCAGTTGGGGTCAGAACTGCGATGGCTTTGCTGGTGCACAGGTGTGGCATCAGTGTAAAGTGTTGCATTTCAAAAGATTGTATTTCGCCATAGACGGCGAGACCATCTTTCAGGTGTTGCTCCAAAATGTCACGTTTTACCGTAGTAGGCAAAAAGTTGAATATGAGGAAAATTTGGTTGGATTTTGTCCATCTAGTGCGTTTTGTTTCAATGACCCATTGCCCTTCAAGGAGGTCAATCACTATGCGCACTGCAGCAGCCTCGTCTGCTGCCTCCTTGTTTTTGAAACCTAGGTCCAGCCAACTGCATGACATGGAGTGAGGTGTGACGTACACTGCAGTCAGGAAAAAAGTGTGCACTTCCCACAAAATTTTCCCATAAAGTCATTTGTTGGATGTCTAGAAACACGTGGACTCCATATTCCACCGATGAAAGTGGCTGGGAGTGCGGCGTATTGATGTACTGGTTTCATCGTGCTTGCCAAGTGAGGATTTCTGGGTAAATAGTGACCACCAGTTAAAAAAAAATTCTATTCCGCCGGTTTCTCTGGGGCGTTTTTGAACGTTTGAGGCCGCGGGCCTCCCACCTGCTCCTCTTACCTTACTTGCCCAACTGCTCCCTGAAATGGGCGCAGACTAATCTCCTCTGTGAGATTATCAAACTAGATTAGACTTGAATTGAATGGGTTGCAAAAGTGATTGCAACGAGAGAGAAAAGTCTAGGTGCATACATGTTCTTAAAGTATAATAATAGCTAGGATCCTCTTCAACAGGATCAATGTAAATCATATGTCAGCTGATTAGCAGTTCTGACTGGTTGTGGTACATTCCTTTTAGTGGTCCACATTAGCGCCTCCAATAGATTTATAGGTCAAGTAGAGATAGGCTTTGGTATAGTATGCATTTGTGATTTTTAAATCATCTATACTCTTGTCCATTGAAAAAATAATATTGTCATGTTGTTCCATGCGCTATCCATATCAATTCAAAATGTGAGGTTTATCCATTCTATTTTTGAGGAAAACAAGTCTCTTTTCAAAATCCTTAAGAGTAGCTTCCAAGTTTGATAATAGGTGATGGTCCTCTCACAATAGGTAGTGAGGCAATGAGTGCTCTTCTGACGTTCTCTTTGACACACTCAAGGACATTGCATAGATTATGTACTTTGAACTCTAAGGTACAAAGTTTTAAACAGATTTAATCCTCCTTTCTCACAAGGAGCTCAGAGAAATCCTCTCCATGATACACTTCTATATCTGCTTATTTGTTGAAATAAACATTAAAACTCTCATGATTGCCATGAGGCCTGATGATGGCACCCCTGTAATGAACACCGCAGTCAACTTGTTGACTTTGCTTGCTTAAAATGTGAGGCTGACTCACAGCTCAGGGCTCTGCTCCACACAGATTAGGCTCTAGATAACCTTCACTAAGATTTCAATCATTCTCATAGAGCACGTTTTCCTCTGAAGCTACCTCTTGTAGCATCAATCACTATGGTAAACTCTTTGTGCCCATAGCAAAACTCTTTTAGAAATCTTAGACATATTCAATGTATGGTGGCCTTTGGGACTCGTTGTTATACAATAAAACCTCTCCCTCAGTAGCTTAACTCCATTGTATCTGCAATAAAGTGTAACAGACGGATTTGCGCCAATATCCCACAAGGGAATTGGGAAGTAAGAGCCACATAACTGACTCTACTAGGGACCAGCATGTCAGAGCCAATCCCCAAAACCATCCGCTTAGTTTCGCCATTTCCACATGCACTTGGATCCCTGTCCGCATGCTGTAGGAGGATACTGAGATCCACGCCAACGCCACACCATGCCCACTATTTGAGCCCATGTCTTCCGATCCAATTATTCTATTTTAAAATAACATACTCTTATCAATTTCACCAACAGATCTTCATTTGATTTTTATAATTATCGTAGAAGACTCAACTGGCTACTCAAGCCAGCCTATCCCCAAATAAATAGTGCTTTGCAGATATAAAATAAGCTTTCCCCTATGCCAAGCTCTCCTGAAATGTCCAGCACATCTCGGGCAAAGATTCCATTCCCCACTGAATCATCACCTGAACTGCTCATAAGTCTGACATCACATTGACTCAGATGAGCTTCAGCTTTAGATCATCAAATTTCCCTCGCTTCAATTCCTTCTCATTCAGGTTTCTTCATATATTCAGATCTAGTACTAACTAATCCATAGCAATGTACGGATCAGGTACCACATGATCCATTACATAAAGAGTGTCTTCATCCAAACAGAGCAGACCTCATACTGGTTAGTGTATACTGTATATTTGGTTAGTCCTAGACTGGTTACTGGAGATAAAATCACTTAAACAACTATAAGTGCAAGTAAAATGATAAACTTGAGATTCTGTGGAAAGGTTTAATATTAATAGAAAAGTGAAGTATCTAATACCTCAAGGGAAATCAATATATAAAGTGAATGAGATAAAGAAAAATATTTAGGAGTATGGGTTTGATATGGATGGTTTTCAAGATCCCCTAGCCAGATGTCTTCTGACTGCTGCTTTAGAGTCTGTCAGAAATTAACCATATGGTAATACCAATAATATCCGAATTAGGGGTGTCAGTTAGTCAGGAATGACTGCCAGCTAATCGCCTAGTTTGATATCTTTTAATGTTATTATATTATTAATTGGTTAGGTTTGGAAGATTCTTGGTTTGGAGCTGACTGCAAAATTGTAGGTGATTGTGAAAATTTCCAGTAGAAAGCTAACATGTTTGTATTAACTATATGATGATGATTTTGCTGCTTCAAATCCAAGTTTGGAGGAATCTTATCTCAACATCAACTGCCATAAAAATAACTGTGGAATTTTCTGGTGGAAAGCTGAAGTATTCTTTACCAATCATCTATTTATGAATTCGCTGCCTAATTTGGAGTACTGGTGACTTATTCTGAAGATGCTCTAAAGTTATGTTTATAATAGAATTTTATATATGACTGAATGGCAACTTGTACCAAGGATGAGTCAACATAATATGTGGTGAACAAAACGAGCGGATTGGAAGGAAATTAGTATCATAGATGACTGACAGTTGGATGAAGTTCTGGCTTAATAGCCAATTGGTTGTGAACAGATGCAGTAACTTAGGGTATAAATAGTCAATATTCCCTTTTCAATATAGATCTCTTTTTCACCCACTTTCCTATTTATTTGAATTAGCAAGAGCCAATAAAGTGGATAGGGGTGGGACTGGAGATCCCTGAAGTAGGCGCGGGTGACATGCCTGGAGTGGCTGAAGCTGCCAGTTCCCATACCTCAGCCCTATGAGGAATCAATGGGAACCTGTCCAAATGGCCACCAACGATTATGTGTTGCTGGCTATCAGTCTTGAGGGTGGTGCAGCGCAGGAGTACCATAGCCGCCCAGGACGGGGATGGACTTGCTGGGGTACACCCAAGATGGACCATGAAGGCTAAGAAAAAGTCGTTGGTCTGTTGTGTTGGTGGGTTGAAGGTGGACTTGTAGGGGTTGGTAACTTATGAAGGCAAAATAGTAATGGTCAGCCAGTCTCCATACTGGTTGGCCTAGCACACTAGTAAATGCCCACTGTTCAGAAAAGTAATTTTCCAACACTCATCTTGATTTCAGGTTGAGAAATGACATCATTCAATGTGCTTTGCATAGTTTTTGAGTAACTCTCAAAAAATATGCTGGATTTAGTAATATCCACGTTTGATCCTCAGATTGTAACAATTGAGTTCATCCTGATAGTTTTATTTTGACTCAAATTTGTATTTTATGAATCTGAGTCAAATCATTTAGAGTTATAGTTTGGTCGGTTTTGTGTTCTGGGTTGTGCCTTTCCCAAATTGTATTTTAGGATCTGTTGAGATTTTTGACCGCATTTCCAGACAGCTAGATTACCAGGGAACTCTAAGGGATAATTCCCTAATGCAAGGTGAATTGAAAATCGGTTGAACCTGAATTTAGGGGTAACTATGTTTAGGGGATTTTAGGTTATTTATCTGGTCAGATCCATTGGGAATCAATCTAGATGAATTCTTAAGATCCCATTGGGCAGAGTTGCCAACAAAATAGTGGCATTTATAGTTAATTAACTATCAGTTGTACTTATTGGGATTGGTCAGGTTTCATCACAAACCAATTGAGAAACTAAGGAGTAAGTTGTGAGGTGAGTGATGCTGTCTGCAACTAATGAATCGATCAGTTGGTTTGCAACCTGCCTTAGTAAGTAACAAAAACCCATCACCTAAGAAGGTCGCTTGCCAAATATGGTTGGTTTGCTTGTATCAAGAGGAAAACGTTAGGGACACATTTTCTGACTCTTTCCATTTTAGGTCTTGAGCATGTCCAATGATGATATCCTAGCCAGGATGGGGAAGACCATCGCTGCTGAGATGAGGATGAGTATTTTCAACGGCAACAGCTGTCATTTCATCAAGGAGGTGCCAACTGAGGGTTGGGCGCCAAATCCCCCACTATAAATTCCCTAGATTTCACTAATAAAATAAGAATAATTTGCCAAATTATCATTTTTACTAGAGTATTAGCTTAGTAAAGTTTATCAGCATCCATTTTTACTATTCTTTCTCAGGGATAATATTCCTGTGTGCGATAATTGGGAGACTCTTTAAGATAAAGAGTAAGGATCTGAGCGAGGATCCAGAGAAGAAGATGAATCAAATTGAAGATTGCTGCCAACTGTGTGTTAAACCATAGAAACCATAAACAGGGATCTAAGAGTAGATTGAGTTAGGTGGTACAAGGAACAAATCCCTATTAAAGCTATCATAAGTATTTCAAGAGGAAATACTGGCTGAGCATCAGACCAAAATCTAATACTTCCATTTAACTATGGATAATAGTCATAATACTATCATCAAACAATTATATCAACTATTATAAAATGCAGATAATTGCACAAAAACTAAACCTGTGCAAGTAATATACTTATAGGGGTTATTAGCCAAAAATAATCAGAAAAATTATAAATTTTTACAAAGTGGTGCTCACTATAGGGATGTAGTTGAGTAGAAGAACTTAGAAGTGATGTCATATAAAGATGAGATAAGAAAATTATGGATGGAGTTGGCAACTGTTAATCAGAATGCCCTGAACTCAGCAGAACATTGAGAATTTGAAGCCTCAGAAGAGAGAGTCGCCAAGATGGAGAAAGGAATCAATAATGTCTCAAGTTTCAGTAATTAGTGATTTGGAAAAGTAACGTCATTAAATAAGAAAGAAGAAAACTTAATTTGAGAAGTCATATTTCTGAAATTGGAGCATGAAGCAGATCGCGTTCATTTATGAACACTCAGTGCTGATATTGAGCATTGATTAAACAGGTTGAGGAGTTAAAGACTCACAAATGCGATTGTGAGCCATATGCAGTGACTGACGCCAAAGGAAGAACTCCCCATACAAAATTGGGAAGATGACTAACCCAAGAAACATGCCGCCTTCTTTTACCACTATTTCAAATAAGACACCATAAATCACTTCTCAAGTGAGCCAAGTAGTTGAACCTAGAGAGGTGGTTAGCGAAACCTCAGAGGAATTTAAAGCGACACCAAAATTGGCAACTTTCCATTGGGATAACACCCCAGAATTTTTCTGATTGCTTGATATGACAATGTATGGATAAAGCGATCATCAAAAAGCCTTGATGATGATAAATTTCCTAGATACTGATTGTCAAAACCTAGTGTTTCCCCTCCTGGAGGGGGACAGCTGGTCGTACACAGAGGTCAAAGTGGCCATTATGAAAGAATTTGGAAGCCTGACACATGTCAAAGTGCAAACAAGAGTTTATGGGCATCCAATTCACTAAAAGATTTTCTTTAGCAAGCTTTGCTGATCTATTCTACTAGGAATCGCAAATCCTGGTTGGAGAGAAGGTGCTGGATAATTTGATGCCAGAATTGCATTACAAGTGGCCCTTCAGCCCTACCACAATTTGCACCAAGTTTATGTCTTCTGTGTTCACATAAAATTACTATCTCTCAGATGGTAAACAATTTAGAAAGCTTGGGAGCAACCTTTGATGCCCCAAACAGAAGTTTCAAATCAAATCCAGTATAAAATTCAAATATCACAAAGGGGAACGAGGGTGCTAAGAAGATGAACAACTGAACTGTGCAGGTGAATAACCCTAAGACTTTAAATGGATTAATAAGAAGGAGAAAGTCTGTTACTAATGCAGATGAAAGGTACATTTTGCTGTAAAGTGCAAGAAGCCCAAGGATCAAATCAACGTGGTCCAAGCAAAAGAGTCTGCAACTGCAAAGGAGTTGGGAAAAGGGCCCACAGCCTAGATAGGGGACAGTCTAGAGCTGCATAGAAGCCTGTTCATCCTGATATTATGCACAAGGAAATTGACATCAGTGATCTGTTCATGGATGAAAACATACAGGATCAACTGTATCAAGTGGTCAATTTGGACGTGAACGCTATAACATGATCTGGGGAGAAGGGGATTGACCCTGAGATAATCAAAGAAGTTTCCCAGCAATATACCCAACAACTAGCAGACAAGATTTGAGCCGCCAATAATCCCAAATAATTGACCAAACTTTGATTAGATGAGGCAAACCTTTCAATCCCCCTAAGCACGGTAAAGGAATCATTTCCTGATTTATTGGTGCAAATTATTCACACCCTTGATTCAGCTAATAACGCTGCTATACATCAGTAATTACTATTCCATAATACTCTGAATGTACATATATAGCTATACTAGTGAATCAGGTATGGGTGAGGGCGATTGTTGACAGCTGAGCACCTATTAATATTGTCTCAACCAAGATGATGAAAAGGATGAAGATCTCACCTGACTTGGAACACAAGAAGGAGTATGGAACAGCTGGGCCAAATACCACCATCTCATGTGGAGCGTATAGCACTTTGCCGCTTCAATTCAGATCCTTGGTGGTATCTGCGCCAGCAATAGTTTTGGCCAACCAAAACTATGACATTCTAATCGGGATGGAATTCCTATGGAAGTACAGAGTTATATGTAACTTCAAGGATAGTACGTTGGTCATATTGGATTAGACTTTACTGTTGGTCTATCAGAAGGATGGGGAAGCTCCACTGAGTAGGAGAAAAACTTCATCAACTTGATATACAATGATGGCATTGTCCCAATTCAATACCAACTAGTTGGCTGGAAGCGACGAGAAATGCTGACAGAAATCCTAGAAAATTAGGGAATTCCACTGAGGATCAAGGATGCGAAAACTAAACCGCTAGGATCATAAATGATAGTCAACGTGGGGTTGACATTAGAGATACCAGAGCTGCTGTATGGGGAGATCAGAAGCCCCTGGAAGAAGTCCAAAGTAGAGCCTTGGGTGACTTTTGGAATAATAATGCTGGGCCATGGAGAAATTTGAGTACTCCTGGTAAATTTAAGTAAAAACTGATGAATATTGAGAAGTATCAGATCATTGAGTTTGTTCATCTAATCCTGATGGCTGAACTATGTAAATTACATTATTTTGGGACCCTCAATGAGATGGGATTACCAACCAGGGTAACTGAGAGCATCAACCTATTGGTTGATTGAGAGTAACTTGCTGATTTGACGGAAGGACAGCAAGAGGAGGTGCTCAAATTGTTCAAAAATATCAGAAAGTATTTTCCCAGGATGACCATGATTTGGGATGTTCAAGTGATGTAATTCACAAGGTCAATACCAGAGAAAATTTGCCGATCAGGATGAGACTGATATAACAATCAAAGGCGGCTGAAGGGTAGTGTAAGAAGAAATAAGCAAACTAGTGAAGCACGGGCTTCATAATTATGTCATTGAGTCCTTGGGAGAGTCCAATTCTTATTATAAGAAAAAGGATGGCTCTAACTAGGTGATCAATTACCAGAGCTGAATAAGATTTCAAAGAAGGATTTGTATCACCTACCAAGAATCGATGATACACTAGATCAATTGGGATAAGTGAAGTATTTCTCCACAATGGATCTGATATTAGGATATTGGCAAATCGATTTGACAAGAGAAGACCAAGAAAAATGCGCGATTATTACCATGCAGGGGCTATATCTAACCAACGAGGATTCCCCAGGGTCTATGCAATGTGCCTGCGACGTTCCAGAGGGCCATGGATGCTATATCAAATGCTTAGAGTTGTCATGCGTCCTGGTGTACTTGAACAATATCAATGTGTTCAGTAGGACGTTTAATGACCATTTACACCACTTGGAGGAAGTGTTCAAGAGACTGTCCATGGCCAACCTGAAGATTAAATCAAGGAAGTGTCACTTCTTCAAGAAAGAGTTGGAATACCTGGGATTCGTGATCAACTCTAGTGGACTGCAGCCACAAGCCCAGAAGTTTGAAGCTATAGAATAGATGGCAGTGCTGAAGAGTGTCTGAGATATCCAAGTGTTCCTCATAATGGTCAGATACTATATAAGAACTATTCAGAATTTTTCCAGAATCACTGAGGCCCTATTTCATCTGTTGAAGGATCTGAATAAAGGATTCATTTGGAATGAAGAAGCACAGAAATCCTTCAATGAATTACGCCAGTACCTGATAGATTCTCTGATTTTAAATATCCAAATTTCGATCAGGAATTTATCATAAAAACTGATACTTAATTGATGGCGATTGGTGCCATATTGAGCCAAGTAGATGAACTTGGAGATGAACATCTGGTGGTGTATGTGAGCTGAACACTCTCAGCCGCTGAGAGGAACTACACCATAACTGAGTGTGAATGCCTTGCGGTCATTTGCATCTGTAAACAGTTTTGGGTGTACATATACCAAATGCACTTTAAGTGGTGATGGACCACTCCTTGTTGCATTGGCTTCACAATTTTCAAAAACCAGAAGGATGACTGGCCCAATGAGCATTAAAGTTACAGGCTTACAATTATGAGATTGACCACTTAGTGGGGGCTTCTCATCAGAATGTGGTTGACTTATTGCATTTACTTTCAGGAAAACAGCATGTAAGAATTATACCAGCCTGCCAGCCTAGGTGCCAGAGTACCTGAATGGCAACCCAGAATGCTAAAGGCACTGCTGCTGGTATGACGGATATGGAACTGGAAAGGAATTTCCTCAATAACTGCAGTGAGCCAGAATCTCATACAGGCACATAATAGAATACCAGATGAGTATGGTCATTACCCCTGAGGGGAGTGTGAGGGTCGGCGGAAATGGCAATTTTTTTCCAACATAAAAAAACTAGATTTTAGGAAAGGTTTCTAATGGAAAATTTAAGAAAGAAAAATTGACCAACAATTTTCTCAGTGCAATGTGACTGATTAAATATTAGTTGATTTAGAGAGGAAACAAGCCAGGATCAGGTCCCTCAAGTTTGTCCTAACCAGAAAATTGTTTGTGAATGTGGAACAGATAAGTTTACTAGGAACTGACATCAAAGGATTTGGCGGCAGGCTGAGTCACTGTCAGTTCAACCTCAAACGTCCAAACTAAAACTGACTACATTTATGATGGTTGGTGCAATGGCATTTAGCCTAACGAGCAGCAGGAATCCTCCAAGGCCACCCCACATAGGGGTGGTCCCAATTGGTTGGTAACGGGTTCAGGATGCCCACCCCGCCAGTGCCCAGTCGCTGGGTCATTCATTTGGTTAAAAGAGTTGCATCAGCTGCAACGCCCAATTGGCTGGAAGGGAGCTTTGAACTATTTCCAATGGTGTTCAATGCTGCTACCTACGCGTTGGGGATCATCCTCAATATTTTGGGAGGGGGTTAACTTTGATGATCAAGATGTTGACCAAATCAAAACTGTCAGTTTTTTGGCTGATGAGTTAATCTTCATTCCTTTTCAACTAAGTAGATCCCGATCATTGGGCTCGTTTCCACTCATTTAGATTGATTGACTTCATTTCAGCAATTTTGGCGCAGATTTCCCTGATCAGGTGTACAAGTTTGGGAGAAGAGAGTGTGGGCACTGGGGGAGGGATCCAAAGAGGTAGAGCTGTTACCCAGCGCTCATCTACCACGTGGGTGAGATCACCCTGGGTAATGAGGGGTACAGCCACCCTCTTTGGAGCTTTTTTTTCTTGGAAATGGGAAGAGGGCCTAATTGACACACAGGGGACGTTCCCTTGGACTTACAGTTACCAATGGTCCAGATGATATACCAGCAGGTGGATGAGTTATTCCAGAAAAATGGTTGATAAAGAAATCAGGATTGAGCTCTGAGAAATCCAAGGTGCACTTTAAATAGCAATGGAAAACACCAAGACCATGGATGGACAAGTTTTTAAGATGATTAATGGGAAGCAATTACTATTCCCAAAGCTTTCATAAAGAGAAGCTATCATTCAAGATGCTCATAAGGTTTTCAGGAATGGAGTCCTGAGAAAAATGACTGACCATATTCACCAGTACTACTGGGAGTCAACCATCTATGATGTTGCTAACTATCTAGCTTGTTGTGTGGAGTGCCAGTTACACAAGCCACATAAGAATACAACTGGAGACTGACTGGTCCTCCCTGGATTTGCTTAGCATATGGTGTCCATCAATGTGATGGGACCACTGATAATGAGCACAGTGAGAGTCAAGTATATAATAGTTGCAATTGATCATCTGATGGAATGGGTCAAGACAAAGGCCCTGGAGAAAGTAGATGCTATCAGTACTGCAAAGTTCATTCTGGATCATGCTTATATTGACATGGATGACCGCAGGTCCTGCTGAATGACAATGGGACAAACTTCACATCTCATGTGATCCCACAGTTAAATGAGATATTGGGGATCTAAGGAGTAATGTCTGTACCCTACCAGCTGGATATGAACAGACTGGTGGAACAAGTTTATGTAACGCTGGCAATGACTCTAAGGAAGCTGTTCAAAGGAAGAACTTCGGCGTGGAGAATGTACTTGAGTTTGGTGATCTTTGCTTACAATATCAGTTATCATATGGCAATGAGAAAAATGCCATTTGTGTTACTATATGGGAGGAAGGCCGCGTTGCCACTGATCTTATTTGGTTGTTAAACCAACATAGGGATGAGTGCCAAGCAGTACCTTAATCAATTGATAAATCCTGATTGAAATGCAATTACAAGCATTTGATACAATTTTGAAGAAAAAATATGAGCAAAAATGATGGATGATAAGAACTGACCAGCCTTATCAGAATACTGAATAGATGAAAGTGTTGCCTATTGTGATACACATGGTTTCAGGAGAAGAAACAAATTGGATGCATTGTGGTCAGGTCCATTTGAGATTATCACTAAGATGGTGATGGATGCCTACTCCATCAAGAACCTTTTGGATGGAAGGGTAGTAAATTGAGTCCATGCTAAGTATTTGAAGCGATGGATTGATGAAAAAAAATAACAAAAAATCCCAAAGGCTTGCTGAACCATTAAGTTGGTATGTCCTAATGATTAGGTCAAGTCCAAAAAGGACCTCTGAACCAATCTAGATGGTTAAGTCTTAAAAAGTAAGACCTCTGAACTATAGAAAACTGGTAGGTCTAAGAATACCTAGGATCCAGCTTGGGGGAATAAAATAAAAAGATGGACCACTGAACCAAAACAAGGTCAAGTCCCAATGAAAAAAAGAAGTAAAAATAAAATATGATTTATATTAGAAAAATATAAAAACCACATAGAAAAACCAATATAATTTTATAATTTCTATTTTGATATGGAATCCATAAGAATGTAATGTTTTACTTGCATGTTTTGCAAAAATTGACTATTATGTTACAAATGTACTTTCAGCATACCACTATCTCATGAACTGCTCAACAATCCCAGCAAACCAGGTGTCAGGTGATTGAGTCACTCGGCCCCCTTCCACCAATAGTACTGAGAATTTTGACAACTGACTTCAGTCGCCTCTAGGCTTTGTCTGCGGGAGGGTATTTTTGCACCAAAAATTTCTAAATTGCTCCACTAAAACTTAAATATCTTAGGAACTATAAATCTGATCATTAAAATACAAAGTGCATTGTGATCCTCAGAACTAAATTACTCTAATAACATCAATTCTGAGTATCAGAAGCACTCACAGAAAATAATAATAACATTTGAACTCAAAAATTTGAAATGCATGACCTAAAAATTGCAATAAAACTTGAACCAAAAATTTCAACCTAAAAACTGAAAAATCCTATGCAGAGCGTCAACAGGCCTATTGTTTAAGACTAAAAATTAATTTATATTATAGTGATATAAAAAGTTTTATATGTAATAAGTTAAAATTTTATATGTTTTTAATGGAAATTAGTATATTGTTACAGCTTAGAAGTTTAATATTTGGTTGATTCATTAGTTTAAATGGTTTTGGCAAGTGGTTGGTGATTTTGGGTTGATTAATATGCTTAACAGTTTTCATAGAGCGGTTTGTGATTGGTTGATTTGATAAGTTAATTGTTTTGACATGGAATCCATAGGTATGTAATGTCTTACTTGCACATTTTGTGAAAATTGACCATTATGTTTCAAATGTACTTTTGTCATACCACTATCTCATGAACCGCTCAACCAATCCCAGCAAACCAGATGTCAGGTGATTGAGTCACTTGGCACCTAACACCAATAGTACTGAGAATTTTGACAACTGACTTCAGTTGCCTCTAGGCTTTTTCTGCGTGAGGGTGTTTTTGCGCCAAAAATTTCTAAATTGCTCCACTAAAACTTAAATATATTTGGAACTATAAGTCCAATCATGAAAATACAAAGTGCATTGTGATCCTCAGAACTAAATCTCTCCAATATTACCAAAATTCGAGTACCAGAAGCACTCACAGAAAATAATAACAACATTTGAACTCAAAAATTTGAAATGCCTTGACCTAAAAATCATGATAAAACTTAAACCAAAAATTTCAAACCAAAAACTGACAAATTCTATGTAGAGCGTCAGCAGGCCTATCATTTGAGACTAAAATCAAAAAAGGATGAGAACTTATATAATGGCAACCATTTGAAGATTGATAAAGCCCTGTCAGTGCCCAAGCAGCACGCATCTCCAATACTTGGGTCATCTGGTGTGCCCTCAAAGTGACTCATATTGAGTGTATGGCTAGCTAGCAAGAAAACAGACAATAAGAACATTTATAACTTGTGCTTTAACAACATTTTTAACTAACCCTTCATTCCTTTCCAGAGCACAAGTCTGCCCGTGATTCCATGTCTACCAATAGTCCCACAACTACTAGCTTTAATTTTTTATTGATTATCCTCAATTTGGGGATGATTCTGCCTATGTTGCCTCTTGAGGGAGGGAGGATGGATTGCAGTAGGAGTGAATAACCTGTCAAATCTATGTGAGATCAGATGCTAGCAAGGGCTAGACCTACACAAAACCAAGTTTATTGAGTGGATGCAGATTCCTAAAAGAAGGTGACTAGGGGAAAGGAAATTGAGATGTCATAAGAAGCCAAATGTTATACCCCAAAGCGGGGAGGGAAGCAACAGTACAAGAAGAGGCAGTTGGCAAATAACCCTTAGTAATCCCAATATGGTACCAGAGCTGGAAGATTGGTCTTGAGCGCTTGCTGACAGGCTTCATCAAGAACAACGAACATATGGTCCAGCAACAAACAAGGGATACTAGATGGGGGTTGCCAAATCATTCCCCCTATCAAAGCCATCAGTAGAAGATACTGATGTGATGTTCCAGAAATGAGATAGTCATGTAAGTAATGAATGCCAACCTGCAAGTGACAACTATGAGCTTCTTGGAAGCTGAAGCAGAAAGAGCAATAGAAACTGGAAGAGGTTGGAAGCTTCATGGCCCAACTTCAAAGAACCTGGCCAGCAAAGCAAAGAGCATAAGCTGCAATATCCCAATCTAGGATGTTCTCAAGATTGGAAGAATTTAGAGCTATGGATAAAGCCTCAGTGACTTGGGCCATTAATTCTTCATAGGGGAGTTTGAGATGTAAATTGTTGCTGATGATGAGTTTAGTGGCCAAGACAGCTGGCTTGTAATATTGACCAAGTTAAAAGAGGAACTCCAGAAGCAAGTCCAATCCAGTGAGGAATGAACGCTCAAGAGAAAAAGGAATTACTTCAGGAGGTTCAATGATAATGTTAGAAGTATCTGCAGATGGAGCTGAATCTAGGAGAGTCTCAAAATCTAACTCTGGAATCAATGACAGAGAAAGGATTGGCTGCAAGTCATTTGAGATGATCACTAATCTGGTTTCAGTGTGGTTGGTTACTGTTTCAGGTAATTCCATGAAAGGAATAGCCACTAGTACTTGACTAGGAGTATGAGTCCTGGAAGGACCATAGAAGAGGTTCCGCCATGCATCCTGACTCATCTTCTGGAAGAGCTGAAGATCTTGATCAGAAAAACTGTTGAGCAGCTGTTGGTACCATGACTCAGAATTTGACATATGATCTGGATGAGAGGGGGGATGTCAGACTTATATGATAGTCGACATTATGCACTCTGAAATCAATTAAGCTCCAATTTTGGAGAAATTAATTTCAAAATTAATGGGATAAGCTCTTTAGAGAATAATTAAGAAAGATATGAGCCAATATGTTATTAATGAAAATAACAAGGGCGAACATAAATGAGCATTCTTAATTGGGCCACAAAATTAATATTGATGGCAAGAATCTTCTGTTGAGGATGAGGAGAAAATCAGGAAATTGAGGACGCCAGACTAAGAATCCTGAATATGACAGTGGGTTATATTCCCTGATGGGGGGAAAATCAGATCCTGGGATTATATATAATCACAAGTAAATTGATCAGCCCAGCAAAAAAGAAGATCATGGGACCATGCTCTGAGTAGGTGGTAGCAAGGAAGATGAGAAAGAGAGCCACATGCTAAAGGTTACCCCGAGCAGCATTGAGTACTGATAATCATACTCCACTTGAGCAAATGAAGTATTTGACTGAGTGTCTGAAGCGGTGTTCTCCTGCCCCAGTCCTTTTCTTACTGGAAATTTAGACAAGAGGGGGATGTGTTGGGATTTTTTCCCATATTCCCAGCCATCTAGATTACCAGGGATTGCTAGGGGATAAATCCCTAATGTGAGGTGAATTGGAAATTGGTTAACCCTGATTTTAGGTAACTATGTTTGGGGGATTTTAAGTTATTCACCTGGTCAGATCCATTGGGGATCAATCTGGATGAATTCTTAAGATCTTGTTGGGCAGAGTTGCCAACAAAATAGGGGCATCTAATAGTTGATTAACTATCAGATGTACTGATTAGGATTGGTCAGGTTACATCACCAACCAATTGAGATTTTTAAGGAGTAAGTTGTGAGGCAAATGATGCTGTCTGCAACGTGTGAATCAATAAGTTGTTTTGTGACCTTCCTTAATGGGTAACAAAACCCATCACCTAAGAAGGTCGCTTTCCAAATATGGTTGGTTCACTTGGATCAAGAGGAAAACGTTAGGGACACATTTTCTGATTCTTTCCATTTTAGGTCTCAAGGATGTCCAATGATGATATCCTAGACAGGATGGGGAAGACCATCGCTGCTGAGATGAAGATGAGTATTTCAATGGCAACAGCTGGCATTTCATCAAGGAGGTGCCAACTGAGGGTTGGGCACCAAATCCCTCACTATAAATTCCCTAGAATTCACTAATACATAAGAATAATTTTCCAAATAATCATTTTTACTAAAGTATTAACTTAGTAAATTTTATCAGCATCCATTTGTTCTATTCTTTCTCAGGGATATTATTCATGTGTGCGATAATTGGGAGATTCTTTAGGTTAAAGAGTAAAGATCTGAGTGGGGATTCAGAGAGGAAGCTGAATCAAATCAGGGATTTCTGCTGAGTGTGTGTCAAAACAGAGAAACCGTAAACAGGGATCTAAAAGTAGATCAAGTTAGGTGTTACAGGGGAACAAATCCCTATTTAAGACATCATAAGTATTTCAAGAGAGAATACTGGCTAAGCAATGGACCAAAATCTAATACTTCCATTCAACTATGGATAATATTCACTATACTAATATCAAATGATTATATCAAATACTATACAATGTGGAGAATTGCACAAAACCCAAATCTGTGCAAGTAATATATTTATAGAGATTATTAGCCAAAATAAATAGAAAACCTATAAATTTTTACAGGCTCATATGAGCCTAATCAATGATTTGAGTGTGGCCCCAAAGGGCAGCCAATAAAAGGTGTACCCTCCAATTCCAAAGCTCACTTTGGAATTCTATCCCTAGCTTTCCCTACTGGGGAGCATTGTCAGTTGCTCCCCAAATGAGCTCTGTTTGGAAGGCACTTTTTATATCCAGAATAAAAATAAAGGTTGTTTTGGGGTTAACATATCTTGCTTACCTGTTAATCTTTTATGGGTATCTAGTTTTGAGGAGCTTTCAAGTGGTTGGGTCAGACCAACCACAATTGAGGACTTTGCATATTCAACTCATAGTAGAAATGTTTGGCGCTGTCAGTGCCCTGAACCTTTCAAAACTTGAAGTTAGGCTGTTTTGGTGCTGTCAGTGCGCCAAAGAATCATTTATTATATAGCAGTTGGAACTGGAATTTTCTGGCTGTTACACTGATACTCTCATCAGCATAGTTTGGTCAGCTCATTGTAGCATCATTGGCAGAATGAAAATTCTATTGGCCACCAAAGTTATATAAGGTGGTCAATCTTCATAGTGAAATTTGGTAGTGTGATCATCTTCATCAATTAGATCCTCTGACTCATAATGCAAAGATTATTTCATATGACATCATCCCAATATTAGTGAATATTTTGTTGCTCACCCAAATCTATAAAAGGCCTCATTTGCTCCCATCCACAGTGGGTTGTCTGCCTGTACCTCCACCAGCCTGGGGGTTAATTCCAGCAAATCCACTGGTTGAGGGTTGATCTTCTGGACTAGTTGCAGTCTCATCTATGACATTATGGTTAAAAGATACATAGCTAAATTGATAAATTTCAGCGTTAGTTGGTGTGGAGAAATTACCCAGGAGGGCTGCAATCACAAGATGAGAGTTGGAAGAGGGATCCCACCATATAGGGTTGTTCATTTCATTTAATTCAAGAGTAGAACGGAGAAATGACTCTTATAACATCAGACAAAGGTTGGGTCTTGCATGACCACATAATTAATGTAACTATGCCAACAGTGGACAGTCCATCTGGCAGAGGGCTAGAACTACTGGAATGTTTGAAGAGAAGATGCATCTCATTGAGTGCTTAAAAAGGCATTTCAAACCTTCAAACAACCTACAAAACTTTGTTTGCATTTGGAAGATTATAAATATTAATCAGCCACACTGGGTGAAAGTTAACACAGTAGTTTGGAATTGCAAGGTGGCGGGCATGGGATATTTGAAAAAGATCCAATAGAAAACTTATGATGAAATAAAAGCTAAAATTTGCTTAATAAATAAAAGTTCTCTGAGGTTGGTTTCAGATTAACTAGTGCAGGACTGAAAAGGGTCCAAAACAACTAATTACATTCAGAATGGTAAGGGTTTCCAATCAGCTGTGATGAGAAAAACACCAAGTTGTAAGCTCACTAAAATTAGTGAACAGAGGGTATTGAGAAGCACAGTGACCATGACAGATGACTAACATACATAGTTTACACTTAACAAGAGTCCTACTTTAATTTGATTCATTTAATTATAATATTGGTTGGTTGAATATTGTAAAGATAATGTTTGTAACTCTCCTAACCCCAGAGAGGTGATGTGGGATTCAAAAACAGATCACCAAGGAATTAGTCATTAGACATATCATAAGAAAGACACCTCAGATAATGCCAATGCCTTGTTAGCTTAAATACAAACCATAAAAGGCTGCAAAGATTGTCATGTGACCCAGGAAGATGACAACTTGGCTAGACTTTAAGGTTGAGTTCATAACAAATTGATAACCATATTCTATGCCCTTGAAAATCTTTGATTAAAAGTGGTTCAGGCTCTAACAGAGGAATCAGATATGTGTTTATTTTTAATAGTATATAATGCCCAATGCTGTTGGATATCTCCTTGAGATGATCTTAGGCTAGGCCAGCTTAAAACTTCATTAATTAAAAATTTTAGATTTAAAATAAGAGAAGTAAACCAACAAAAAAGTTGGTCTGATGGAAATGGTTATAAGGTAAATTGGAGTTATGTCATGATCATTTCAAATGGCGCTAAGGCAAACTAATCAATAAATAAAACTACCATCAATGATATTACCTAATGTGAATATTACTAAAATTGGGGTTTGGATTGCTGACAAATTTGCTCAATATAGTAATATTATGTTTAGAAGTTGCTCAAATTCTAGTTTAGAAATCAAATATATTGACCCATCTTTGTTAGTAATGTAACTTTTTAAATTTCAATACCATTGGTACAACGCTGCTAACCTCATCACATGGCTCCTTGATACCAACCTGGGCATACTTACCCCTTACCCAGCGTTGGTCCAAGGTATGTTTGAGATCTGGGAGGGCGGCCAACTTGATACCTTTGGCCTTAGCTGCTCCCTCCTTGTTCTTACAGTTTGTACCAGTAATTATATCATGAGGCATGACACAAATAACCAATCTAGTTGTTAATACTATTTATTTTGGTATTTTTGTTGCTTAGTAAATGGCTAAGAATACACATGTTTTAAATTTGGCGCTGGTCAAATAGGATTTTAAGCTTTACTACTAGCTTACATGTATGTCTATTTATGTGGATATCTACTTAAAAAAGTTTCCCTGACGCACTGACTGACTGACATCTGAAACCTTTGAGTCTGACAGGGTCAATCTATTTGGGTGAGTGGATGAGAATTGGCAAATAAGATCGAATCTGAAATTATCGAGCCTGATGGGTTCAATCTATTTGGGCGAGTGGGTGAGAATTGACAAATGTTGAATAATTCATCAAATTGCTCACCTGAAGCTAATCGAGTCTGATAAGTTTAATTATTTGGGTGAGTGAGTGAGAATTGGCGAATCTTATCGATTCTAAAATTATCGAGCCTGATGGGTTCAATATATTTGGGTGAGGGGTGAGAATTGGCGAATATTATCTAATAATTCACCAAATTGCTCACCTGAAACTCAACAAAAATCAGTATTAGAGTTTAAGTAGATTAAGTAGTTAGGATAATCAGCTCACCAGCCACGAGGGCAACAGCAAAGCTGTTAGTCCGAGTGGCTCGAGAGTAGTGCTGGACAGCCTATAGGCTACAATGTTAGCTTAACATCTGTTAAACTAAAACCGTAGCGAACACGGGTATCTGGATGTTAGGTTTTTATATTTTAAAAACCTGCCTAATTTGGTTCACCTAATTAATAAAATACTTTTGGCAAGTTAAGTAGAGGTTGAATTAGCAGTTTGAAAGATATGTCACATACTCATTTTATTCAAGGCAAGGGGACCAGGGATTTCACACTCAATGACTAAGTATAAAGAGAATGTTTGGGTAGTAGTTTGGTGTTATTTGATTGATTCGATAGGTTTATTTTGTTTGGCCGAGTGGTTAATGGCTTTTGTTCGAATCGATAGGACAGTTTAGTTTAAGGGGTGATTAGTTATTGGTTGATTTGATAAGTTCAGTTAGGTTTAGCTGAGTGGTTGGTGGTTTTTGGTTGATTCGATTAGGCAATTAGATTTGGCTAAGTGGTTATTATTTATTTAGTACTAGCCGTTTACCCGTGCTTCGCTACGGTGTCTATAAAATTAAAGATTTTCAATCTATTAATTTAGATTTTATATTATAGACAAACAAAACCACTCAGCCAAATCCAATTGCTCAATCGAATCAACCAAAAACCACCAACCACTTAGGCAAACCTAACTGAAATTATCAAAACAACCAATAACTAATCACCCCTCAAAGCTAAACTGTGTCCTATCGATTCAAACAAAAGCTATCAACCACTCGGCCAAACAAAAAAACCTATCGAATCAATCAAATAACACCAACCTGCTACCCGAAACATCTCTTTATACTTAAAATCATTGTGTACATGACATATCTTCCAAACTACTAAATCAACTTCGACTTAACTTGCCAAAAGTATTTTATTAATTAGGTGAACCAAATTAGGCAGGTTTTTAAAATTTATAAACCTAACATCCAGATACCCATGCTTTGCTACAGTATTTAAAGTTTATCAGATGATAAGCTCACATTGTAGCCTATAAGCTGTGCCAGCACTATTCTCGAGCCACTCAGACTAACAGCTCCACTGTTGCTCTCGTGGCTGGTGAGTTGATTATCCTAACTACTTAATCTACTTAAACTCTAATACTGATTTTTGTTGAGTTTCAGGTGAGCAATTTGGTGAATTATTAGATAATATTCTCCAATTCTCACCCACTACCCAAATAAATTAAACTTATCAGACTTGATTAGCTTCAGGTGAGCAAATTGGTGAATTATTCAGATATTTGTCAATCTTCACCCACTCGCCCAAATAGATTGAACCCATCAGGCTCGATAATTTCAGATTCGATAAGATTTGCCAATTCTCACCCACTCACCCAAATAGATTGACCCTATCAGACTCGAAGGTTTCAGATGTCAGTCAGTGAGTGAGTGAATGTGTTTTATTAAGTAGATATAAAATCTAAATTAATGTTTGAATATCTAAAATCTATAGACACCATAGAGAAGCACGGGTAAATCGGCTATTTGATATAAAAATCTTTTTAAGTGCAATCTTAACGGTTCACTTTTTTATATCATCTAGCTGCCTGAGCGCTTGAACAAAAACTGTAAATTATTCTAAAGTGGAATTTTTATCAAAATCCATTTATCATACTTTGGCATAGTTGTAAGTGCTTAACTAGCTAATAGCAAATTATAAGGTGAATTATTAGAATCAGTTATATGGGTAGCGCCAATGGTGGACATAAGTTTAGGCTTACAAAGCTCAGTTTGATAACTATAGACTAATCTCTATATTTCTCAAAGGTGTTTTTTTGTCGGTGTGAAATATCTCCCTTAATACTGTATCAAAATTAATGTTTGATACGCCATTTTGAAGATTATTTTTCCCTCTAATGACAAAAAATAAGTAAATTATTATTTTCATAGTAAAACAAAAAGTTTTATATGTAACAAGTGAAACCCCTATATGTTTTCGATGGCATTCAGTATATTGTTACGGCTGAGCAGTTTGATATTCGGTTGATTCGATACTTAAAAGGTTTGGCAAGCGGTTGGTGGTTTTGGGTTGATTAATAAGCTTAACGGTTTTAATAATGCAGTTAGTGATTGGTTGATATGATAAGTTAATTGGTTTTGGTAAATAGTTGGTGGTTTTGGTTGTTTCGATAAGTTTAGGTTTGTTTTACGAATACGAAGCAGTTGGTGAGTGGTTGATTTGGTATATTTAATGGTTTTTAACCGACTTTGGAAAAGAAGAAGGTTATCAATTCGACCTGTATGTATGTTTTTTTCTTTTTTTCTGTTTGTTCGCGCATAACTGAAAATACTGGACCGATTTGGATGATCATCTCCAAAAATAGAGGATGCTCCAACTTAGGTCCCATTTTACTTTTGTAAGTATTGGTCAAGTATTTCTATATATTATTTCTCAAAGGTGTTTTTTGTCGGTGTGAAATATCTCCCTTAATACTGTATCAAAATTAATGTTTGATACACCATTTTGAAGATTATTTTTACCTCTAATGACAAAAAATAAGTAAATATCTTAAAATTAATGTTTTCATTAAAAAAATTATATTTTAAAACTTATATTTTAAAAATTTCATTTAAAAATTACATGTATAAAGTGACATGGTGGTGCCAAAGTCTCTGAATAGAATAAACGTATAAATAACTTACAAATGTATAAACAACGTGTCAATCAAATTAAAATAAGTAAGTAATACAACATTTGCAAAAGCAGTGGAGCACTATTCTAACCTCAATAATATTGAGGTAGCAAGCGTTTGTTGTCATAATTTCTGAAAAAAAGTAACTTTTCTTATAAAAATAGTAAGTTTTTTGTTAAAAAATTAGTAAATATACAAATAATGTGAAAAATATTTTCATTTGAATTAGAAAAAAATTTATTTTGAAATATACATCACATTATTTGTATATTTACTAATTTTTTATTAATATTTTTTCACAACTTCAAAATTAGTTTTTTTATTTAAAAATTATATTTTATTTTTGTTATGTTAATACCAGTTTGCATCATTCATTATTTGCAATAATCTATTTTTATTGATTAAGTACTATCCATAGGATAGTCGTATAAGGAATCCTATTACCAGAAGTGATGCGAAGTATTCGCATGGGTCACCTAGTCTATATATATTAGGAACTATAGATACCCAATACCTGTGTAAGTTATAACTTATATCACTATGAAAAACTCTAGAATAAAAACTTTACCATGTTTTTGTAAGTACCAGATGTAAAAAGCCACCTAAGGGTAGAGCGCTTATATCTTATCATTTAATCTACTATAATGTACTTATAATGTTCAATTGTAGATAGCAAAATAAGTTACAGCGTAGGTAGCCTTGGCTTTGGCGAATCCCTCATTAAATATCGACTTAAACTACCAGAGCAATTAGTATAGAGATATCAAGCGGTTGAAACTTAGTTTAGACGATTTAAACGAATTTATCGACAGATTTTATGAATTGGCTAGATCGCATAGCTTAATTGGATGCCATAACTTTAAAATGGCGATTTGATCAATTCTACTGTCTAGAATCCGATAAAAAAATGGTGGTGAAACTTAAACGATAGCTTAGAATATGTAATAAAGCCAGCGTTACTGTTAATATTTAAGTACCACCGTAGATCATAAAACATTACAAGTTATTGTATTACAGCGAAAGTGGTTAGCACTTTAGTGGCCTCAAGTTATTAAGCTAACGCGAGGCGACTTTAAGGCATTTACTGTGAATTTAAGATACTCGTTTGCCATTTAACGGCACAGCGGATATTATTTTAATTGAGCAACCTTAGTTGCAGCCAGTTATTTTATGTGCATTTAAAGTTGTTTTGACAAGTTTTACAGCTCACATATTTGTGCCGCTAGCATAAGCGGCAAAATTAAGCCTTTTGCTGCCGCATAGCGTTACATAAGGTGCAAAAGGATGATGACGTAATCTTATTAACCCATAGCTTGTAATTAATGTGCAGCCTGTAGAGGTCAAGAAAATCCATCCAAGCCGTTTAAAAAGTATGCCCTTGCACATTTTAGAATAACCATTTAAAAACTTTCAACAAAGATCTAATTGCTTTATACACTCAAGCTGGCATCAAAATGTTTCCCTGTAAGATGTGGGAAGGCAGCCAGAGCCGGCGCAACCTCGTTTTGGAGAAAGGCGTCGACCTGCTGAGGAGCGCGGCCAACAAAGGTAGCGGGATCAAGGAGCTGGTCCAACTAAAATTATTAAATCAACCTGTAGTTAAAATACCCGGGCCCAGATAGGCTGGAAATACTCGTCGGCCTTGATACGTTGGATAAGGTCATTGGGGAGGCCCTGCTCCTTAACTACGCGGGCGGCCTGATGCGACAGGACGCGAATCTTCTCATGGCAGACTTGACGATCCCCACCGGCCTTGACAATGGCCATGATAATGTTCTCAGTGGCCATGAAGGGCAATTCTTGCCTAATGCGAGATTGAATCACCTGCGGGTAGATCACCAGCCCACTAATGACATTCTGTAGGATAGTCATTACAATATCGGCAGTTAGGAAGGACTCGGCAAGCGTAATGCGACGGTTGGCAGAATCGTCTAGCGTACGTTCCAGCCACTGGACGCTGGCAGTGGCAAGAGCGTTGCTAGGAAGCGCCATCAGATGGCGGCTCAAGGCGCATATTCGCTCGCAGCGCATCGGATTGCGCTTGTATGCCATGGCGGAACTGCCGATCTGGTCTTTCTCAAACGGCTCTTCAATTTCCTTGAGGTGTGCTAAGAGGCGAATGTCGGTGGCAATCTTGTGAGCCGTGGCGCCAAAAGATGCAAGGGCGTTAACGATATCGATATCCACCTTGCGAGAATACGTCTGGCCAGTGACGGCATAAGGCTTGGAGAACCCACTTAGCTCAGTCACTCTACGATCCAGCGCCTCCACCTTGGCATGATCCCCATCAAACAACGACAGGAACGATCCTTGAGTACCTGTGGTTCCCTTAACCCCGCGGAAACAAAGATCCGTAATGGCCCTATCTATATTGCGAAGGTCCCATAACAATTCCTAAAAATTTACGTTTAACTGGATGCATAAATGAAACATTCTACCTGGAGCCAAAGCGTGGCACGTTTTCCAACTGTGGTCAGCTGAGCGGGTTGGAAATGGGTGAAACCGAGGGTAGGAAGAGACTTGTTGACGTTGGCGAAGGCGGCCAAAGACTCTATTACGGTGACAAGCTTGGCGATAAGAAGCTGGAGACCATCTCGCAAAATAATCAAGTCGGCATTATCGGTGACGAAACATGAAGTTGCTCCAAGATGAATAATGGGGCCAGCCGTTGGACAGGCTACCCCAAAGGTGTGAACGTGAGCCATGACATCATGACGGCGACGCTTTTCTTCTTCAGCCGCCAAAGCATAGTCAATGTTTGTCTATAAAAGATAAATTTTTGTTCTGTTAACCTATATATAGCTTTACATTGAAATTCAGCATTCTAGGAAGCAAAGTATGTACATATAAAAATAAAGGTGTTGCACAAATTCCAAACTTCAAAACAAAATACTAAAGGCAACCATTTTATATTGTGCCTACAGCTTTACAACTTTAAGCTTAAGGGATCCTCCGCTTATAAGATGAAGGTCAAAATGTAGCCTATCCATAAAAAGCATCGAAGTCAAAGTTTTAAACAAACTAAAAAGCAAAAAGATACCAGGTTTGCTTTCATCTCCTCGAGCATCTGATCAGTAATATCGGCAAGCCCGAGCTCCTTCTCAGCGATGGCGAGATTAAGCCAAAGCTGACGCCACGTAGAAAATTTTTTGTCATCGGAGAAGTTGTACGCCATCTCCTTGGAGGCATAACGAGAGGTGAGGGGTGACTGGTAGGTGGAGTGACTCATTTTGGCCAATGAAGCACTTGACGCTTTATTAAAATGTAAACCGTTGCAATGCCTTTGATCTCAATAATTAAACTTTCCCATCCTAAAAAGTTTCGATCCGGGACGCGTTAACCTCACCCAGCTCTAATAGGGTCGAATCGTATCACGTGGGTCGAACGATCCTCTCAAGCCTATCGGTTAAATCAAGCGTGTCGCGTGAAACGATAAGCCTTCAAGCTAATAAAAAAATTCAAACTGTTGATACTGTCGTGAAGGTTCGAAATCCCGGTTTCATCACGACTGAGGTTCGGGCGACACCGTAGATTTCAGTTATCAGGCATTCTGGTTGGTAGGCTTCGCAATGGAGCATTCAGCCCGAAATATCTTAATTGCAGATCAGGGATAGTTCCAATTAACAAAAATGGGGTAATGGAGGTAGTGATTTTTGATACTTCGAGAATCGGGGGCAGGCTTTTATACCTGAACAATATAACAAGATTATAAACCCAAGTAAAGCTGGGTAAACCGTTTTATTTTGCAAAGTTCACAATTTTCATATTTTTTCAATAGATTATTGTATTGTCATGGGAGATACATAAGTGTGCCAAATTTCAAAGCTATAGCTAGTCCGAAAGGTTGTTAATCAATCGCAAGATTCAACTACAAACAGATACCACAGTGAGTGGATAAAAACATTTTAGTAAGATTATGAGTAAAATGTTTTAATATTTTATAGGCATTTTTTACAAAATTCACACTTTTTTCGATGGATTATTGTATTGTCATTGGAGATACATAAGTGTGCTAAATTCAAAGTTTTAGCTAGTCTAGAAGGTAGTTAAAAGTCAATCACAAGATTCTACCTGGAATCCCCCTTTTTGGGTTGGGCACTACTAGTGCTAAAAAAATTCTACCTGGAAAGACAGACACCATATCAAGTAGAGAAAAATGTTTTAGAATAGTCAAAGGGAAAAGGATTTGGGAATCAAAGGTAAACAGAAAAGTAAAAGAATAAGATCAAAGGGTAAACCAGGGAGAGAATAATCCTGATGGATTAACAATGTTGGAAGTTTCATAACAATACATATTTACTTTCATACTAGCTGGATTACTCAGCGTTGCTTGAGTTTATAGCTTAGCAGATGATTCTATTAGATTATTTTAGATTTATTACTGGTGTAAGGAAATTGTCTGTAACTCTCCCATTCTAGTGAAGTGGTGTGAGGTGCACAGCCACACCGCCAGGGAACTAGTCATTAGTAAGATGGTGAACATGGCACCACAGAGGATGCCAGAGCAAAAGGGACCTAGGGCAAGGGTGTACAGTGTGGCATATAGTAAGAGATAGAATATAAATAACAAACTTTGGTTGGACCCTTATGGGGAGTCTACAACCAATTGAAAATTGGTGTAGGAGTGCTTGGGTGCTTGGTCTGGAGTGGACCAGGGAAGCCCATCAGTACACCAGATATGGGAACTAATTTAAAGAAAATACAATGACCAACACTGTTAGAGATCTCCTTGAGGAGGTCCGTGCACAGGTTTGCCCAAGAAACCATATTCAAAAAACATAAGCTAATGTGGTATTTATTACTAGGAAGTTGACCAACAAGGAAGGTTGGTCTCAAGGAAACATAATTAAACAATCATGGAGGATTGTCAATTAGTGGAAGTGGTGCTAAGCTTAAGTGCACCAATAGGTGCACACTTCCATTGGCCAAGGTAAAATATCTCAAAATTGATCAAACTCAAGTTATTGATTGTAGACATAGCCAGCCCAATTTAGAAATTTCAGAAATCAAATGGGTTTCAAAACCTCATTTGCTGAGCAACTGAACCAAACCATTGCCATTAAGAATATAGCTAGTGAATTTTAACACCCTTGCCATAACACAGGATGAGCATCACGCACATCCCCTAGACCAACATGGGCATATCTAGCCTGAACACAGCGCTGGTCCAGGGTATTTTTGAAGTTAGGAAGGCCTGCTAACTTACCATTTTTGGCCTCCTGATGACCAGCTTTATCTTTACAGTTGGTACCCTCAATTATGTCATCAGGCTATGACAATTGGTATATGGTCCAACAATAAGTTTAAGTGTACTTGAAAATGTTGATTCTACCCAATAGCCACCAACCAATTAGCCAAAACCCATGAGCCCATCAAATTACTAAACTACCAACCACTTAGCCAAAACCCATGAGCCCATCAAATTACTAAACTACCAACCACTTAGCCAAAACCCATGAGCCTATCTTATTAACCAAATAGCCACCATACTCAGCTAAAATCACATGAACCCATTGAATCAACCAAAACCACCAACCACTCAGCCAAACCATTAGTTTTATTAAATCAACCAATCACCAACCACTTACTAAAAAAATTTCTACTTATCAAATTAACCAAAAACCACTAACCATTTACAAAACCAAAGTACCTATCAAATTGACCAAATCACTACCAACTGCTTATAAAAATATTGAAATCATCCAATTGATGAGTCACCAACTGTTAACTAAAGAATTGTGCCTATCAAATCACCCAAATAACCACTAAACCACATGGCAAAACCAGTCAACATATTGAATTAACTGAACAACCTTAAACCACTCATCCAAAAATGATATACTAATTTCTAATAAAAAATATATTGTTTATGTATCTTATAGATAACTTTTTATATTATTAACATTATGAAAATACAAGAGAGGGTACCTTAGTGGTAGAGTAGGGAACATTTGACCACTGCTTCCCTAGTTTGATCCCAGTATATAAAATTTGGATAGGGGTCAAATTTATGACTGTGTTGGTATTGCACACCAATGCCCTGAACCAAGCTATCAAATAGCAAGGCAGTCCATGGAGTTCCTGGCCTATCAGAATTCCACATGTGGAGGTTTATTGGGATTTATCCTCCTTTCCCATTGATCTTGATATCCTATTTTCCCATTATTGGTGCATTATCATCCCCAGGTCAACCCACCTTGAATAAATAAAAGACATCACAAAAATACAAATGTCAAGGGTGGTTAGCCTGGCAGGGTAATTCCTGATTCCACCCTAGTGCAGATTTTGTTTGATACAAGTTCAAAACCTGTATAGCTAAAAAAATTCTTGGTGTGGTATTTGTACCAAGGTTGGCCTACCTCAAATACTAAAAGGGAGGATACCCCAGTGGTAGAATATGGACCCTCTACCACTGCCTCCCAAAGTTTGATCCTGTTAGATGAACTTTGGGTAGAGGATTATTATGACTTTGTTAGCTTTGGGCACCAATGCCCCAAACTGAGATAGCTAATAACAAGGCAATCCATGGAGTTCCTGGTCTATCATATGCTGCACATAAAAGTTTTCCAGGTTTTATCATTCTTTCCCATTAATTTGAATCCCCTTCATCAGTGCAGTATCATCCCCAGGTCATCCCACCTCAAATAAAATTAAAGAAAATACAATTGTCCATGGTGATTCTCAAAATTTATAAAAATATTTATGCCAAGTTTGTCTACTTTTGATTTGTCTGTTAGAAGATATTGTATCTTATCCACATATATAAAATATTTATATTTATATTATATAGAGATTATAGCTATATATTAATTATTAGATTACTTTTGCAAGTAGAAGATTCAGAAAATAATTATATCTAGTTTAATATAAGCTGACTAATTGCTTTTTTATTAAAGTGATGTTTGTATAGTATTTATAAAGATACAATCCATTTTCTTTCTCATTGCAAACACTTATTGCAAATGATTTGATTCAAGACTGGCAAGTTTGATAATCTTTACAAGGATAATAATGGCACCCAATGTCAGGTAGAGGTTGAGCTAGCATGGTAAGGGAAAATGATTGGTCTTCACACCATCCAAAGTTAGAAAATGCTTTGGTGACACCAGTGGGCAGGACAAGGTGAAGAAAGTGTAATAGATCAGAAGGCACCTGATCCATACATTGCTTCAGATCCAGTGGCGTCCAATCCAAATGTTGCCCTGATCCAGAGAGCATTAAACTTGGAAAGGTTGGAGCTAGGAAAATTCACCATCTGAACCTGAATAGCATCTGCAGAATGATGTCAGGCTTATGAACAGTGTGGATGGTGATCCGGTGGGATGGGGAATCTTTGCTAACAATGTATTGGGCGGTGCTTGAAAGAGCTTAGCTGAGGAGGAGCTTATTCTATACTAGCAGAGCACTATTTAGGGGAGGATGTCATGGCCCTGAATTGCAGTTGCATCTTCTAAGAAGAAACAGAAAAAAATTGAATAAATGTAAATTTGCTTGGTAATAAGAAAATAATATTTATTAAAATTATTAAGAAGTTTGATCAAAATCATGAGCTCAACCAGTGAGCTCAGTGTGGTGTTGGCATCATTATCAGCCCATTCCTGGTCCCAGGCCTTGCTGTTGATGTGCAGCGTCGTGGGAACAGTGGTGCAAGAATACATGGTAACAATGAGGTATGGCGGTTGGGTTTGGGGGTGGGCCTCTGCAGGTCTGTCCCTAGTTTGGTCAGTAACATGGCTCTTACTGCCCAATTTGTTCATTGCATATTGGCGTGAACCTGCCCATTACATTAGAAGCAACTCAAATACTTTTTTATCAGTTTTGTGGGAGCTCCAAGAAGAGGAGGTGGTTCCAGGAGGGGAGAAATGGTATCGCCATGTGTTGATGGTGGTGATGGTAAGTTTCTCACTGACTTTTGTAATAAGAGAGGTGGTTCAAGTGTGTGGCGTGAGACCCATAAAGATGGAGGAATGCCAGGGAGGTTCTACATCTCCAAAAGGTCGGGCTGCTTTGCCCATGAAAGCTTTGGAGAAGATCCACTAAGTGGTGTTGCAGATATATTTTTAGGCACGCTTGGCTCAAGCAATGGGAGGGAGACCCCTTTCTTGCTGTAGATTGTGCAAATTGTGGAAGAACTACCCTCAGATTTGACTGAGTGGGTGCAAGAGTTGGTTGAGGATCAAGGTCACCTCCCAGAATCTATGGATGAGTGTGTCAATTGGATTGACTGGGCTGTCTGCCTGGATGAGGTGCAGGATGAAGTGTGGTTGACTTTGCTGATTGTGTTTCAGGTATGAGGATTGGTTGAAGAATATGGACAGATTTTCCATCCATTGGTGAAAGCAGCGCAAGTCTCAGATTTTCAATCATTGCAAATGTTCATACAGAGGCTGCAAGCAGATATGTTAGCCGCCATGGCAGCTGCTAAGGTTCAGAGTTCGTTGGTGGAAGAATTGCATTGGCAGCGCAGGTGGAGAAACAATTGGACTTAACGTGTAACTGGCAGGAAGATTCTATGTCCCTGGGAAGGGGCCAGTTGCCCGCAGTGGCCAGTAGAGGTTGAGGAGGTTGGCAGGGATCACTTAGGAATTTTGGAAATATCCATGGGGGGTTCCACCAGGGGAATGGTGAGGAGTCAGGGAGAACAGGAGGACAGGGTCCCAGGAAGAGTTGTAGTCCTAGACCTACCTTAACTGAAAATTTGCAATCTGAGAATGCCTTAAACATTAAATCTACTTCTTTGCTTTACCCTAGGTTATATATTCTAGTGGAGCTATACTCACATGGTCAAACAGAGAAGGTGCTGGCCCTGGTGGATACAGGGGCCAAGGAAAACTATGTGGAGTTTACCTTAGCAGAAAGTTTAAAGTTGGTGATGAAGAGGGGACCAGAGGTGGTGTTCACCAATGTGTCAAGAAGAGCTCCATCATGGCGTTTAGAGCCCTTGGTAGTCATTCAGCAGGACCCATTTTGGTTAAAAGAAGGTTTCTGTGCAATCAGAAATCTGGCCCATCCTGTGGTACAAGGGATGTGATGGTGGCATCATTTCCAGCCCCAGATTGATTTGCCACATAAGATGACTACCTTGACACCGCAGATTGGGCCTCAGATGAGGTGGAAGATGGAGGTTGGGAGCAATGTCCTGAGCAGTTGCAGGAGCTTAGGTGGGATGCAGGTGGTAGAATTACCAGCTGAATATAGCGACTTTGTTGATGTATTTGGTCCTATTTATGACTCACCTTTTTCCCCTATGGAATCTTTTGCATTTTCATTCTAGTTCAAGGAGGGGATAGAGGTTCCAAGGGGGTGCCCAGTGTACACTCTTAACAAATGGGCCAGAGAAGCGTTAGAGGGCCATGTGAAATTGATGTTGGACAAAGGTTTTATCAAGCCCTCTATGTCTCCAGGTGTGTCTCCTGTATTACTTGTACCAAAAGCAAGTGGCGAATTATGCCCATGTTTGGATTTCCAACATCTGAACACAGTCACTGAGCTTGATCCATATCCGATGCCCTTGTTGGAGGATATTATTCCAGTGGTTACTGGATGCATGATGTTAACAAAACTTGACCTTGTAGATGCATTTAATCAGGTTTTGGTGAGACTAAAGCACCAGCAATACACAGCGTTTAAGTGCCACCTGGGGGTGTATTAGTATCATGTGATGCCATTTAGGGTGAGGAATGCTCCAGCGGTATTCCAGTGGATGATCAACCATGTCCTTGGGGGAATTATTGGTCAATGCTGTGCCACTTATATGGATGATATCTTAGTATTTTTGTGGTCCCAGGAGGATCATGCCTGAGATGTCCAGGAAGTTCTGGGGGCAATTGGCCAGATGGGTTTGAGATTGAAGCCTTCCAAGTGCAAATTAAACAAAAGTCTGGTAACGTTCCTAGGCAACGTGGTTTTTCAGAATGGATTGGGAGTATGTCCAGATAAACTGCATGTGGTGCAGGCATGGAAAGCCCCTACATGTAAGTCCAGGGGAACGTCCCCTGTGTGTCAATTAGGCCCTCTTCACATTTCCAAGAAAAAAGCTCCAAAGAGGGTGGCTGTACCCCTCATTACCCAGGGTGATCT
Source organism: Massospora cicadina (assembly GCA_022478985.1). Lineage (NCBI taxonomy): Eukaryota > Fungi > Entomophthoromycota > Entomophthoromycetes > Entomophthorales > Entomophthoraceae > Massospora > Massospora cicadina. The sequence continues at coordinate 42,406 of JAKSZP010010804.1, forward strand.
CACCCACGTGGTAGATGAGCGCTGGGTAACAGCTCTACCTCTTTGGATCCCTCCCCAGTGCCCACACTCTCCTCTCCCAAACTTGTACACTTGATCAGGGAAAAGTGTGCCAAGATTATCAAATTGAAGTTGATTGGTCCAAAATGATGGAAATCAAGCCTGACGATTGGAATCCACATAGTCATAAAGAGATAAAAATTGAATTATTGGCTAGAATTGCCAACAGTTTTTTTTGTCAGCAGTGCAATCATCAAAGCTAACCCCTCTCAAAATTGTTGAGGATGATCCCTGACATACAGGTAGTATCATTGAAACCCATCGACAATAGTTTGAAGCCCTCATCCAGCAAATTGGGAATTGTGGCCAATGCAATTCTAGTGACTGAACAAATGGCCCAGTGACCGGGCACAGGTGGGTTGGGCATCCTGAACCCATTTCCAACCAACTGGGACTGCCCCTATGTGGGGTGGCCATGGGGAATTTCCGTTGCTCATCAGGCCAGACACCATCATGCCAACTGCCAGAAATGCAGTTGAGTCTCAGTTCAGGCGTTCAAGGTTGAACTGACAGTGACTTGGCGTGCCGCTGAATTCTTTGATGTCAGTTCCCAGTGAGCTTATCTGCCCCCATTCCTAAACAATATGCCAGTTAGTTCAAACTTGAGGGACCCAATCCTGGCTTGTTTCCTCATCAATCAACCACTAATTTAATCAGTTGCATCGCACTGAGAAAATTGTTGGTCAATTTTTTTTCCTTTATTTTTTATTAAAAAATCCTTTCCCCAACTTTAGTTTTTTATGTTGAAAATTAACCCACCCTTTCCGCCAGCATTCCAACACCCCTTGGGGTTCATGGCCATATTCATCTGGTATTTCATTATGTGTCTTTGCAAGATTACAGTTCATCAACAATTATTGGTGGAACTCCTTTCAAATTTCATAACCGTCTTACCAGCAGCAGTGCCTTTGGCATTCTGGTTTGCCATTTGGGTGCTTCAGCACCTAGGCTGACAGGTTAGTCTAATCTTAACTTGCTGTTTGTCTGACATTATTGACCAACCATTATTCCTAACCATTTCCGCCTTTCTCATCAATATTGGCGTAGCAATGGTCCCTTCTTTTCAGCTGAATCATGTGGGGAAGAAATTTTACTCTGGCCATGTTAGCTAAGTACCACTCAAAGTTCTTGATCCACATCCCATAGTTGCCATGGCTATTGTGCCCATGTCAGTATGTTCTGACAATCAGACTTGTGACGGGCTTATTCCCCCTATGAACTAGCAGTTTCCCCTAACTCTACTACCATCTCTTTGGTATCGCTGGATTTAACTACAACTACAAATAAAGAGAACTTTGCTTACTTCTTACTACCCATGAAGATTAGTGTTGGGTCCCATCACGTTTCCTTTGAGGCTTTGGTGGATACTGGAGCCACAAGCAATCTTATAAGTGTTTAACTAGCCCAACAATTGGAACTTGACCTGGATGTAGGTTCTCTGGTGATGGTTGCTTCTTCAGCCTCCCAGACCTCATACCTAGTCCGCCGGCTAGTTTTATTCTCAGTACATCAGTTCAGCTTTTGCGATTGGTTCTCAGCAATGCCAAACTTGGTGTTTCTGGTTATCTTGGGGGTTGGATGGTGGCACCAGCAAAATGGTAAGATTCATCTGGAGTCAAATATGTTGTCATTTGTCAATGATCAAATGGAGGGAGAAGTTCCCTTAGTTAATGCCCTCAAGAAAACTCAAGGTTGCAGCTCCATTACTTCCCTCATTTCCTCTTTGGGCCTTCCATCTAATTTTCCAAAAGAATTGATGCACTATCAGAGTATCTTTGATTCTGAGAAGGCAGACTGTCTTCACCCTCACACTAAATTCAACTTAGGATTCTGAACAATGGTACAGTTGGTGAACATCAACTTCCCTTTGTATCCGCACATGGCAGAAGAGGAGGTTGCTCTTAACACCTGGCTATACAATATTCTCAAAAAAGGATGATTGTTTAGAGACATCACCGATTGTCTCCCCCATCGTTTTTGCCAAGAAGGCCAATGGTTCTCTCTGCCCCTGCGTGGATTATGGCCACCTAAATAAAATTAAAGTGAGTGATCCCTATTCTTTACCCCTTGAGCAGACTATCAGTAAAGAAATCGCAAAATCTTGCACGTTTTCCAAACTTGATCTCATCAATGCCTTTAACCAAATAAGGGTAATGGAAGGTCAAGAATGGCTTACTGTGATCTGTACCAAATGAGGTATCTTTTAGTTCCATGTAATGCCCTTTGGGCTGAAGAATGCGCCAGCCACCTTTCAACAAATGATTGATAGTGTGCTGGGCGACCTCTGGTTTACATGCACGGTTATATACATTGATGACATCTTGGTTCATTCCCCAACTCCCAAACAACACGCTAAAGATTTAGAAGTGGTCATGGCTGCTTTGCACAAAGCGGGCCTGTTTGTCAAGCCTTTGAAATGTGTGTTTTATAAGGAGGAAGTTACCTTTCTCAGGAACCTGGTCTTAAAAGATGGGTATGTGATTCCACCCAACAACTTAGATGCCATCTGCAGTGGCCAACTCCAACAACCCAGAAACAATTACAGAGTTTCTTGGGTACCAATATTTTCCTAAAAAAATTTCCCTGGCCCTTTTCCAGTTGACTGCTCCGGTCCACCCCCTCACAGGTAAAAATGTGCCTTTCCATTGGACCCCCAAATGCCAGCAGGCATTCAAGTCAATTAAAAAAGTATTCTTATCACCCCCATTATAAAGCTGCGGACCCCTCCAAATCATATATTGTCACTTGTGATGCTTCAGTAGTAGCAGAGGGAGCAGTTCTGCTCCAGGAGCATGATGGCTTAGAACATCCAGTTGCCTACTTTTCCCAGAAGTTCTCTTCAACTGAGCAATCATGGGCCATTTACAATAAGGAATTGGCGGCTGTAGCATGGGCATTGACTCATTGGCAGTACCTGTTACAGGGTGCCCAGCATGAATTAACTGTTCAAAAGGACCACCAAGCTCTTTTATATTTCCGCAAACCACAAAAATTGGCACAGGCAGGCTCATACCTATTGTGATTTATGCAGTTTCAATTTTAAATATGAATTTGTGAAAGGTGCATTAAATGTGCTTCCCAACTTTCTTAGCTGCAACCCAGCCCATTTCCCCATGGACTCAGAGGAAGTGGACTTGGTTATTGTGACCCCCACCACCTGAATCCTATCTATTGTACCACCTGTGGTCACCTCAGTAGAGTTAGCTCCAGATGCTCCGCTTATATCACAGGTTTTGGCAGCACAGATGTCCTGCCCCAAAGGAGTGGAGTTACTTGAGTAATTATCCCTTCAGACCCATAAACATTCCCTGTATTCCTTGGTGAAGGGTCTCATCTATTTTTGGCTGCAGGTTTGGGTCCCTCCTCTCCTTAGAGCTGAGGTGTTTTGAGCGCATCATGACCCACCCACAATTGGCCATCCGGGCAACAAGAATTGCATTAGATTGATCAAGCAAACTTATAACTGGGTGGGCTTAACTAAGGAAGTTCCGGGCTGGATCACTGATTATGTTACTTGTGCATGAGCCAAGTCAGACCGCTCAGGAAGAAATGGCTTCCTACATCCCTTACAACAGGCGGAGGGCCCATGGACATTAGTGTCCATGGATTTTATTGTTGAACTTCCCTGTTATAATGGGTTTATGGTGGTGATGGTAATGGTTGATCGCTTCACCAAATTTTCTCTATTTATTCCCTATGCTTCCACAATCATATCTGAAGAAACTGCTCATCTCTTCTTATGCCATGTGTTCTCAATGTTTGGTCTCCCGCAGGAGATCATTAGTGACCATGGGCCCCAATTTTCAGCACAATTTTGGAATGAGCTTTTATCCATCTTAAAAATCACCCCCTGCTGTTCCACCACATACCATCCCCAGTCTGACAGACAAACCAAAGCGGGTTAACCAAATTTTGGAACAGTATTTGCATTGTTACGCATCAGCTGCACAAGATACCTGGGACGATGACCCCCCTCTCACCCAATTTGCCTATAATAATGGTATTCACGCTTCTACAGGTTTTTCTCCCTATGAAGCGAAGAAGGGTTATAATCCCTCTTTTTTGGTCGGCCCCTTTATGTGTCCAGGGGTTCCTGCTGCCGCAGATCATGTTGAGCACATTTGGTCTACCCAGTCCTTAGTGTGGGAGCATCTCACAAAGGCTATTCTTGATTATAAATGGTTTGTGGATCAAAAATGGCTTCCTGGCCACGATATCACAGTGGGCTCTCATGTTATGTTAGATACTCGCCATCTGCAGATGCAGGTACCTTCCCAGAAGTTTGCAAGCAATCATTCAGGTCCCCACCTGGTGGAATAAGACTTGGGCAATGGTGCTTTCTAGTTAAAATTGCAAGCTCATTGGAAACAGCACCCCATCTTCCACATGTCTCAGCTGTCCCCATTCAAGGGGATTGTCCCCGCCAAACCTGAACCAATAGTGATAGAGGATGCAGAAGAAGCTGAGGTGGAAAACATCTTAGCGTCCCACAGATCCTGGCAGTTGGTCCAGTATCTCATTGCATGGAAGGGGTATATAGCCTATGAGAACAGTTGGGTTAAGGCTTGTGATTGCACTAATTGCATGTAACTTTTGAGGCGTTCTATGTGTCTCACCCCAACGCTCCCTGTCCCCCCCAAAAAAAGTTGCAACTGTATTGGCGATCAAACTGCCAAGGCTTATAAAAATGTGGCCCTCGTGCAGTTTCCCAGTGGTGGTGACCTTCCTTTGGAAAAAGGAAAGAGTAATGTAAGTCCAGGGGAACGTCCCCTGTGCGTAGATTATTTGCTCTTCCCATTTTCATGTAAAAAGGGGCTGAAGAGGGCAGCCATACCCCCATCACCCAGGGTGACCTCGACCACATGGTAGATGAGCGCTGGGTAACAACTCTTCCTCTTTGGATCCCTCCCCCAGTACTCTCACTCACCTCAGCTGAACTCATTAGCAAGATTAAGTAATCTGTGCTGAGATCGCCAAATTGAAGTTGATTGGTCTGAAAACAATGGAAATCAAGCCCAAAATTGGAATCTGCATAGTCATAAAGGGAAAAAAATTGAATTATCAGACAGAACATCCCACAGTTTCAATTCACCCAGCAGTTCAATTGTCAAAGCTAACCCCCTCTCAAAATCATCAGGGATGATCCCTGACATGCAGGTAGTATCATTGGAACCCATTGACAATAGTTCAAAGCCCTCATCCAGAAAATTGGGAGTTGCAGCTGATGCAATTCTGGTGACTGAATAAATGGCCCAGTGACTGGGCATGGGCAGGTTGGGCATCCCAAACCCATTTCCAACCAATTGGGACCGCCCCTACGTGGGGTGGCCCTGGGGAATCCCATTGCTCGTCAGGCCAGACGCCATCATGCCAACTTCCAGAAATGCAGTTAAGTCTCAGTTCAGGCATTTGAGGTCAAGCTGACAGTGACTCGGCCTGCCCCCATATTCTTTGATGTCAGTCCCCATTGAGCTTATCTGTCCACTTCCCTGAAAAATTCGATGGTTAGGTCAAACTTGAGTGACCTGATCCTGGCTTGTTCCCACATTGATTGACCACTATTTAATCAGTTGCATCACACTGAGAAAAATGTTGGTCAATCTTCTTCCTTTATTTTCCATTAAAAAATCCTTTCCCCAACTTTAGTTTTTTTATCTTTTTTTTAAACCGCCAATTCTGCCAGCATTCCAACACCTCTTGGGGTTTATGGCCATATTTGTCTGGTATTTCATTATGTGTTTTTGCAAGATTATGGTTCATCAGCAATTATTGGCAGAACTCCTTTCAAATTTCATAACTGTCATACCAGCAGCAGTGCCTTTGGCATTCTGGTTTGCTGTTTGGGTACTTTGGCACCTAGGCTGGCAGGCTGGTATAATTATAACTTGCTGTTTGCCTGACACTACATATCAGATGGGGGTGCAAAGATTTTTGAGAACATTGAATTTCCTTCAAAAGTTTGTGAAGAATCTTTCCCAAATGGCATTACCACTCATGCGTCTAACACAGGACGTCCTGTTCATATGGGGAAAGGAAGAAGAACAGGCATTCAAGTTACTGAAGAGTAAGTCACTTACTGCACCTGTACCAGCCCATCCGGACCCCAGGATGCCATTTGTGGTGGAAATGGACGCCTCAAATTATGCTGTGGGAGAAGTATTGCAGTAAGAAGGGGAAGATGGGCTGGAACATCCTGTGTGTTACTTTAGCCATAAGATGCTTCTTGCGGAAACAAATTACCCAATATATGATAAGGAACTTCTGGCAGTGATGGCAGCCTTGCAGGAATGGCAGCATCAACTACTCTATGCCTGGCATCCTTTTGTTGTTTGGACAGATCACAAAGAGTTAGAGTACTATTGTGAACCCAGAAAGATGAAACAGTGGTGGGCCCAATGGCATGTGGAGCTGGTCTGTTATGGCTTCTGGGTGGAGTACAGTCCAGGAGTGTCAAGTGTCCTAGTGGATTGATTGCGTTGAGATGGGGGCTTCATGTATGAGAAGGAGGAATTGGAGGAGTTTAATACAGCCATGATGTTCCAACTGGACCAATTCACGATGATTGAGGATAGAGAAAGTGAGTTGGGGGAGGAAGTCCGCCAGAAGCAAGGAAAATAGGAATTTTCCCGGTGGTTGAAAGCCAAGATGATGGAGGGTCAGCTGCACAAACGCCATGAGGCTTTCATGAAGAGGGGTGGGGTGCTATACCACAATTCTTGCATATGGGTGCCCAACCCATCGTTACAATGGGAGGTAATTTGGGCTTCTCATGATCATCCATTGGCGGGTTACCTGGGAGTGGAGAAAATGATAGAATTGTTGTAATGGGAGTATTTGTGGATGGGTCTATGTAAGGATGTCAAGAAGTATTTGTGGGAGTGTTTGGTATGTGTGAGGGCAAAGCCCTCAAGAAAACTGCCATTAAGTAAGTTAAATCCTCTGCCAATACCATGGGCCCCATGGAGCTCAATTAGTGTCAATTTCATAATGGGTCTCCTGAAGGTGCAGGGGAAGAATGCGGTTACGGTGGTCATGGATAGACTTAACAAATACGCTGAGTTCTTCCCATGCACTGGGAGTTTTTGGAAAATGATGTGGTGAGGATTTTCTTGATAAGGTGTTCTTCCGGCATGGCTTATCTGAGGAAATTATTTCAGACTGAGGTCCACAATTTGTTTTAATTTTGGTCAAGTTTGCTAAAGAATTTGAAAATCAGGCATGGATGGTCCTCGGCGTATCATTCTCAATCCAATGGACAAATGGAGAGGGTGAATTAGATACTTGAGCTGTATCTCCAGTGTTGTGTCCAATTGGCAGGATGACTGGATTTCATAGGTTTGGATGGCCCAGTTTGCTTACAACAATCACTTTAAGTCTTCAATGAGAATGTCGCCATTTTTTGCAAATCATGGTCTCAATACCAGGTTGAATGGGGGATCCATGGGCGGAGTGTGTCAGGGGGCAGATGAAATGGTGCATACCATGTCAGATATTGGGAAAAAGTTATGGGGAATTTGGAGTGGGCGGTGACTTGGCAGAAGCGACAGGCTGATCAACAAAGGGCGCCAGATCCAACGTTTGAGCCTGAGGACTGGGTATTGGTGGCAGCTAAAAACTATGCTGTCCCAGTTAAAAGTCATAAGCTAGGGCTGAAGTTTTTGGGCATATACCAGATCATCTGAGCCATTAATCAGGCTCCTTTGAGTTAAGTTTGTTAATAGGTTCCAGAGACCATTTGGTAATTCACGTTTTCCAGCTACAAGCATTCAAGGGAATAGGTCTGGAGCATCTGGGACTGCTGAACACTAGGGAAGGGGATGTGTCAGAATATGAGGTGGAGCATATATTGGATGCAAGATGGGTGAGGGGCTCAGCAACTGCTGGTGAAGTGGAAAGGCTATCCGGTGGAGGAGGCGATGTGGAAGATGGAGGAGGACTGTGAACGGTGCCCAGAGAAGGTCCAGGAGTTCTGGTCTTTACAGGGGGGTGATGTAACGGATCAGGAGGCAACTGATCTGTACATTGCTTCATATTGGGTGGCATTCGATCCAAATGCAGCCCTGATCTAAAGAGCATCGAACTTGGGAAGGTTGGAGCTGGGAAAATTTGCCATCCCAAACCCAAATTGCATCTGTGGAATGATGTTGGGCTTATGCACGGCATGGATGGTGATCTGGTAGGATAGGGAATCTTTTCTAACAATGTGTTGGGTGGTTCTCAAAAGAGATTAGCTGAGGAGGAGCTTATTCTGTACTAGCAGAGCACTATTTAGGGGAGGATTTTGTGGCCCTAAAGGGCAGTTGCATCTTCTATGAAGAAATGGGAAAAATTGAATGAAGGGAAATTTGCTTGCCAATAAGAAAATAATATTTAATGAAATTATTAAGAAGTTTGGATCAAGATCATGAGCTCACCAGTGAACCTGTTGTGGCATTGGCGTCGTTTTCAGCCCTTTTACTGATCCCAGACCTTTCTATTGATGTGCAGCGTCATGGGAACAGTGGCTCAAGAATATGTGGCAATGACGAGGCATGGCGGTCAGGTTTGAGGATGGGCTTCTGCAGGCCTGTCCCTAGTATGGTCAGTAACATGGCTCTTACTGCCCAATTCATTCATTGCATATTAGCGTGAACCCACCCATTACAGAGAGTGTCTATAACTCTCCTGTTCCCAGCGTGGTATTGCTTGGTTTATAGGGCCAACGCCATGGAACTAGTCATTAGTAAAAAAGTTACTAGAGCCTAGCAGAGGGTGCTTGAGCTAGAATAACTTAGGTAGAGAAGGGTTATCAGAGGAAGAAGTAACCAAAAGGGAGACACATGAGGCTCAGAGGGGTAATGTATGGGCGCCCTAGGCTGGAGGGAACCTGGGCGGCCCAATGGTGCATGAGCAGATAAATTTAAAGTAGATAAAATTAAATGGTTGATGTTGCGTGAGACGTCCTCAAAGAGGTTCATGCACAGGATCGTCCAAGATAACATAAATTAAAAATAGTGTATTAGAGAAGGGTTTATTACTAGGTAGAAGTCATCCAATGGGAAAGATTGGTATTGACATGAGGAATTTAAGGGATTTTGGGCAAACAAATAATCAAGGGAAGTGGGTCTAAGCTGAGGCACATCAATAGGCGCACACTTCTATCGGGCAATATACTGTATTTGGTAATTGACCAACTCAGGTAATTGATTGTAAAAGCGGCCAAACCAAGATGGAAAGTTTGAAAAATGTACAGGTTTTGAGACCCCATTCACCTAAAAATGAAGCAAACTGTTTTTATTTAACAAGAAGCTGGTTTGTTTTAATGCGCCTGCTGTTATGCAGGGCTGAACTTCTCTAGAATCCCTGGGACCAACCTGGGCATACCTCACCTCCACCCAGCGTTGATCCAAGGTATACTTGAGGTCATGGAAGCCAGCCAACTTCACCTTCTTGGCCTCATGACATACAGCTTTGTCCCTTGGATTTGTCCCCATGATTATGTCATTTTCCAGCCATGGCAATTACTTACAATATTGAAATTTCTATGAGGCATATTTAAGTTGAATTAACCTTAAATATAAACTAAATAATAAATTAGGTTAAGAAAATATAGGTGTTAATATGCCATTTATACCAATGAAAGTAAATATAATGAAAGTGTCTGTAACTCTCACGTTCCCAGCAGGGTGGTGCAAGGTGCACAGCCACACCGCCATGGAACTAGTCATTAGTGAGAAGGTAAACAGGGCACCGCGGAGGATGCCAGAGCAAAAGGGACCTAGGGCAAGGGTGTACAGTGCGGTATATAGTAAAAGTTAGAATATAAGTAACAAACCTTGGTTGGACCCTTATGGGGAGTCCACAACCAAGTGAATATTAGTGAAGGAGTTCTTGGGTGCTTGGTCTGGAGTGGACTAGGGCAGCCCAGCGGTGCACCAGATATGGGAAATAATTTAGAAAAATGCAATGACCAACACTTTAAGAGACCTCCTTGAAGAGGTCAACGCAAAGGTTTGCTAAGGAACCATATTCAAAAAAGTTAAACTAATGGGGGATTTATCAATAGGAAGAAAACCAACAAGTAATGTTGGTCTTAAGGAAACACAATTAAACAATTGGGGAAATTTTTTTTGTGGAAGTAGTGCTAAGCCTAAGTGCACCAATAAGCGCATTCTTCCATTGGCCTGGATACTATAGCTCAAGAATGCCCAAACTCAAGCTGTTAATTGTAGGCACAACCGACCCAATTTAGAAATTTCAAAAATTGAATGGGTCAAAACCCCATTCACTGAGCAACTGAATCAAACCGTCATTAATGGTGATATAGCTGGTGTCTTTTAACGCCTTGCTGTAACGCAGGGGCAAGCATCATGCACATCCTCAGGACCAACCTGGGCATATCTTGACTGCATCCAGCGTTGATCAAGGGTATGTTTAATTTCAAGAAGGCATTGCAAATTGACCTTTTTGGCCTCCTGACGACCAGCTTTATCCATGCAATTAGTGCCCCCAATTATGACATGGGGCCATGAAATTACCCTCTCCTCCTTTTGGGGATCCACCGCCCTCCAGGGGCTTTCACCAAGGAAAAGTTCTTGTGGGCTGGGCCAGCTTCATGGTGGCGATGGCTTGCTTTGACTTGGATCCTGAAGCCTCAGAAAAACGCTTGTGGAAAACTTCAATAAGATCTTAATCATTGGCGCAGTCATGCGCTGGTACCCAACTGTTCTCTGTTACATCAAATACCTTCCAGTATACAAGATACTCAAGTCTTCTTCTTACATGACGTGAGGCTACATCTCTTTTACTTCACACTCAGCGCCCCATCCACTAGATAAGCCTCTGGAGTCTCTGGTGGGGGCCCTCAAACAATGTAAGCTTACTTTTATAGAAGACTGAAAATATTCAGAATGAGGGGGAAGACCCAACTGGTATGAGGCGTGGCCCACCTTTTTGACAACGTGGTAAGCACAATCCTCTTTGGTCCCAGTTCTTTGCATGGTTGCTTGATTAGGATGTTCTTAGCATCCATCATCACTAGATTCCCTTCCTGGTATGAAGGACCTACCAATATCTTCCGTTAATGTTCTCCTTATAAGCTTTCATAGCTGCATCTAAGTTCATGCTCACCCCCTGGTGTACTTTCTTGATCATTTTTGAAAAGTTCACCACGCTTCCACCTTGTATCACAACTGGGCTCCATGTTGAATGTGGGGTTGAAGCCATAGTTGGCAAAGAATGAGGAACAACTGATTGATGCATGTTGGACGTTGTTGTAACTTAATTGGGCCATAAGGAGATGTAAAAACACAATCTGAATGGTCCGTGGTGGTGTAAATGCAGTAACTGCTCCAAGCACTGGTTCACTAGTTCATAATTCCCATCTGGTTGAGGATGATAGGCAGTTGAACGGCAGGGATTGATCTGAAGAGTCTTACACAACTCTTCCCAAAAGACAGAAGTAAACTGGGATCCCCAATCAATAATTATTACTTGGGGGACCCCATGAAGAGCAAACACGTGAGATGCAAAGAGCCTAGCCATCTCTTCCACAGTAACTGTGGTTCTGCAAGTGATGAAGTGGGCTAACTTCATAAAACGGTCCACCACTACTATGATGGCTTCATAACCATCAGATGCAGGTAACTTTACAATAAAATCCACCAATACAGAAGTCCAAGGCCTTTTCAGCCTTTTGAACTGGACCAACAATCCTGCAAGGAGCTGGCAATTCAACTTCATTTGATTGCAGACCAGGTACTCCTTACAATATCTGGCAACCTGCATGGCTTATCCCTTTTAATTGTAAGTGCGCCATATTAGCTCTGAGTCTTCACCTTCCCAGGATAGCCAACAGTAATTCCGTCATAATGCCCATATGATTTCCAGGAAAAGTGGTCTGGACGGAACTCATAACCGCCCCTGAAACCATACCATCTCATTCTTCACGTGATAACCCCTAGTAATATCTCCTTGATTCAACTTGCTCTTGGCAAGGACTATAGTATACTCAGATGACATCAGCTGTGAAAGGACTACCTTTATAAATATACCATATTACTCCGCATTTTTCAGGGGAGCAAGCGCTGGCCCATTGGCCAAGGGAGAGGGAAGTTGTGACACAATCTTGCCTGGTGTAATCATCAAGTGGGTGTAGTGTACCTCTACCTCCTTAGGATTTGGGAGCTAGTGCAGGGTTTTGGCTTAATGCATCCGCCAAACCATTTTCCTGACCTTTTTAAACTCATAATAAAATGCAAACTGGGCTAGAGTCTCATGCCACCAGGTTTTCCATGGGGTCAAGACATGTGATGTGTGGTAGTACACCAAGGCACGGTGATCTTTATGTATGCAGGAGGGTTGGGATAAGCCATGCAAGTGGTGACGCCAATAAGTCAGCGCCTCAACCACTTCTAATAACTCTTTGTCATAATTGGCGTAGTTTAACTCTGGCGGAGACATCTTCCTGAAAAAATATCTCACTGTATGCTCTATTATATCTTTACTTAATTGTAATAAGGCCACCGCTATGGAAAAGTTGGAGGCATCAGAAGATACAATAAACTTCTTTTGTGGTCTAAATGGTGAAGGATTGATGTAGACAGCAGTGTACACTTTACTGCTTAGAAGGCATCCTGTAAAGTTGGGGACCACTGGAGCATTTTTTCCCCACTCACCTTATACAAGGGCATCGCCACTTCAGAAAAATTCAATGTGAATTTCTTAAGGAACGTACACATTCCCAAAAAACTCCTCAATTATTTGACCAAAGTTGGAGTGGGCCACTTGCAAATTGCCTTCTCTTTATCTGGAGTTATCATGTGCCCTTGGTCAAACATGACGTTGCACAGAAAGGTGACCTGGGATCTGAAGAAATTACATTTAAATTTTAGCGTAAGGTCAGCTGCCCTCAAATGCTCCACCACCTGCTGAAGGTGTACTTCTTGGGACTCATGATCAGGTGAAAACACCAGAATACCATCCATGTAAGCTATTGTGCATAACCTCAGAAGGTCCCCCAAAGTTGCATCAATATGGCGTTGGAAGATATTGGGGGCATTTTTAAGACCAAGCGCATAACCCAAAACTGGAAAATTTCTTTTCTAATATGGAATGTGGTGAGCCACTCTTGGCCCTTCTTGATCTGGATCTGATTAAACACATTCAAAAAATCTAGTTTATAGAAAAACCTTTACCTTCTCCACATAGTGAGCAATCTGTGAGTTCTGTGGGATGGGATGCAAGTATGATACTATGAAATTGTTGAGATTTCCATAATCTATGCATGGGTGTAAGGCACCATCAGCCTTATCCACAAAAAGAAGTGGGGAGCATACTGGGGAATTACGCTAAAATATTGCACCTTTAGCTAATTACTCCTTAACCCACACATATAGGGCAGCTTACTCCCATACAGTCAAAGAGTAAATGGGAGAAATATATGCACCAGGTCAACTGTGAGCTTGAACTTGAAATCAAAATTTTAATGAGCTGGTAGTACATTGGCTGATGCTGCATCAAATTAAGATTCCAACCCATCCAAACAGGAAGGTAAGGGTACCTTCAAAGAGGGCTTCAGCAACACTGCAAGACTGAGAGTGTGGATATTGGTCCAGTAGGGCATATCTCCCTGAGAATTAGCCTCAGACAAAGGAACAACTAATATATGACCATTCTCCAAAGTTAAGGACAAGGTATTGTCTTTCAAGTTGATTCTTATGGCAAACTTTCACCTCCACTCTACTCCCACAATGATGGAGTACAAGAAGTTTTTGATATCTTGGAAGCGGTCAGCCAAAATGGTATTTGCCAACTTGATAATCCACCAACCCCATAGTTTTTAGCTTGGGAATACCTTGGGAAGCCCCTCCCCTAACCATACCATCTGGCAAGTAATTAAGATCAAGGTAGTTGGACAGGTCTTGGTCAATAAAATTCTCAGCAGCTCTAATACCCTCCAAAATAGTTGTGCTGATTTTCACTAAAGGGGATGAAAGGGTAGCGGTCAACAAAAAATATCCTGAATGATCTTTATCTAGAACAGAATATGCCAACACCTCCCCAGAAAACTTTTCATCAGGCATAATCATGCCTTCAGGGTATGTTTTCACATCATAGGATGGAGAGAAATAGTTGGCTACTCTTATTACTGAGGTCTCATATCACACCATATTTTCAGCAGTTGCATAGACATTTTTATATTGAAGAAGTAACTCCTTTTCCATCGCCTGTGTTCTGCAGATCATTGTAAGAGTCAAGCGCAGGTTCTCTGGGGTAATCTGGTATACTGAAATAGGTTCCAAACTAGAGCCATAAGGGATGATGTTTAGCCCGTTTTTATATAATGAATTGGAATTATAAAACGCGTTTTGGACGTGAATGACCCCATACCTATTTTGGTAGCGGGTTGTGCATTGTTATCCAAGGCCATCACTACCAGGTCCTTCATCAATGATCCCACATGCACTGTCCAAATGTGGTGCCATAAAAATTATTTTTAATTACGTGTTTTTGATAATTTTGGTGGAAAATTGGGGAATCACAATTCCCAGATCACAAAGAATCTGTATCTACCATGTACAATCAAGAAGGGTGGGCACTTCCCAGTTGGAGGTAGTTAGAATAATGCTGAGAATCCCCAACCATTGAAAAAATGTGATTCCGGTGGTGAGCCCCATCAAAGCTATAACAAAATTGCAGACACACCCAATTTGAACTTGGTGAAAGACCCACACTAATATTTCTAGTGCATATAAATAAAAGTGGTTGGTCAACTAATGTAAGGAGAGTGTCTGTAACTTTCCCATTCTCAGCAAGGTGGTGAAAGTTGCACAGCCACACCTCCAGGGAACTAGTTGTTAGTAAGAAGGTGAACAGGGCACCTCAGAGGATGCCAGAGCAAAAGGGGCTCAGGGCAAGGGTGTACAGTGCAGTATATAGTAAAATATAGAAAATAAATAACAAACTTTGGTTGGACCCTTATGGGGAGTCCACAACCAAGTGAATATTGGTGAAGGAGTTCTTGGGTGCTTGGTCTGGAGTGGACTAGGGCAGCCCAGCGGTGCACCAGATATGAGTCTAATTTAGAAAAATGCAATGACCAACACTGTTAGAGACCTTTTTGAAGAGGTCTGCGCACAGGTTTGCTTAAGGAACCATATTCAAAAAATATAAATTAATGGGTGATTTATTAATAGGAAGTCAGCCAATGAGAGGGTTAGTCTCAAGGAAATATAATTTGACAATTGGGGGGAATTGTCAATTGTAGAAGTGGTGCTAAGCCTAAGTGCACCTCTCAGGCCACTGGGGAGAAACTCCAATCTGTGCCCATAATTAGTCAGGGCCCCAAAGACCCCAGCGAGTTGATAGGCCATTAAGGCCTTAGATAAACTAAAAGAGAAAAGAGATTGTGAGAAATGAAATTTATTTTAATGATCTTCAAGGTATTTATAGGACCTTGATGGATCAGAAATGGGAATATTTGGATATTCTAAGCATTGATTTCCAAAGCCAAATGAATATAAATGAATAATATAAGTAATAATACATCATGGAGTGGGAGCATCCTTGGCATATGTTGCCAGTGCTCCTAAAAGGGGTTAATTGATTGAGTCAATGTCAGATGGTAATTCCCTATAACCTAATTGATTGTTTGGCATCCTCAGCATTAGTCACCAGTGCCAAATTAACTATTATTAATTTGTAATTGATTATTGGGGTTGATCCTCATTACTTCAGATTGGGCTTATCCCAGGTTAATGGGGAGTCTAATCTGGCATCTGCCCATAGGCAGGTCATGACCCCTGGTCAGGGCTTCCCCCAATTAATGGAGAATCCTGACATAACCCCTCCAAGCCTTGACTAGGGGTCAGAGCCAAGGCGGGGGCACCAGATCATTGTGGAAGAGTGGAATGGGTCAAGGTAGCCAGCGTAGACACAATGGAAGGATCTAGCAAGCATCATCAGAGAGTGGCCCTGTCATCAGCTTAAGAGCTAGCATAAGAGCTGGGGCTGGCATTGGGATTGACACCTGGCATCAGTGCTGGTGCCAGCATTGGAATTGACACCCAGCATCAGTGCTGGGGCTGGCATTGGGTATCAAACCCCAGTAGCCTGGGTTGGTTGCACAGGCTAGTTTTGGGGGGCCCTTAGTTCTTCCTCATCCTGACTTGTCCTCTTGGGGCAAGGGCCAGGGTATCCTGGGCTTGTCTGCCCAGTATCCAGAATCAGGTCAGCTGGGGGCCTCCCTGACTGACCCTACTGCTTCCAACCTGGCTTGCCCTCTTAGGGCAGGGGCCAGGCCAGGTCATACCTCCTGGGTTTTTTAGGCCTAGGGTATATGCCTTGGGCCAATGGCCCTCAGATGCAAATGCCCCTCCTCTTTTCTCCAAATTAGCTCTTGTGGGGAACTCAAAGGAACCTGGCAGGGAGCACCACTTGTCAGGCCACAGAGGAGAAACTCCAACACTTGCCCATAATTAGTCAGGGCCCTGAAGCCCCCAGTGAGTTAATAGGCCATTAAGGCCTTAGATAAACTAAAAGGGAAAAGAGATTGTGAGAAATGGTAATTTATTAAAATGATCCTTGATGTATTTATAGGACCTTGATGGATTGGGAAAGGGAATATTTGGTTAGTCTCAGCATTGATTGCCAAAGCTGAATGAATATAAATAAATAATATAAATAATAATACATCATGGAGTGGGAGCATCCTTGACATAAGTTGCTGGTGCTTCCAAAGGGAATTAATTGAATGTGTTGATATCAGATGGTAATTTCCAATAGCTCAATTGATTGTTTGACATCTTCAGCATTAGTTGCCAGTGCCAAATTTACTATTATTAATTTATAATTAATTATTGGTGTTGATCCCTGATACTTTGGATCAGGCTTACCCCAAGTTAATGGGGAGCCCAATCCAGCATCCACATGTAGGCAGGCCATGACCCCTAGTCATGGCTTCCCCCAATTAAGGGAAAATTCTGACAGCACCAATAATTGCATGATTTATTGGCCTGAGTACTATAGCTTGAGATTGCCCAAACTTGAGTTATTAATTGTAGGCACAGCTGACCCAATTTAAAAATTTCAAAAATTGAATGGTTTTCAAAACCCTGTTCACCAAGCAATTGAACCAAATCATTGTTATTGGTGATATAGCAGGTGCATTGTGAAGCCCTTGCTGTAACGCAGGGGCAAGCATCATGCACATCCCTAGGACCAACCTAGGCATATCTCACCTGCACCCTTCATTGATCCAGGGTGTGTTTGAGGTCAGGAAGGTCTTGCAATTTGACCTTTTTGGCCTCCTGACAATTAGCTTTATTCTTGCAATTAATGCCCTCAATTATGTCATGGGGCCATGACAATAAAGGTTTGTCTTCTTATGTATATTTCATATTTACCTCTGAAACCAAATGTTCTAAAACTTCAAATACAGCAATTCACTGAGAAATTAAGTGCAGATATCATTTCCTAAACATAACAAATGTTGTTTATGTGAACAAAATGGCTTCTCCAGGAACAAAATATAGTTTAATCAGTGTTGCAAACCTGTATTTGAACAAAAATTAAATATCACCAACTTTGTATATTTCCCTCTGCCATAAAAATTTATAAAATGAAAACATGTATTTCTGAAGAATGAGAGCAACTACCCATTTTAAAAATCATTTTTACTCATTATACAATAAAATGAATAGGAATTAACTGATTTGGAAAGATTTGAGTGCAAGGACCACCTAGTGCTAAAAAAGAAAAATTTTGAGTGTAGACCAGTGTTATCATTGCCTAAGTAGATACAAAAATCATTGGATTGTTTACTCTGATTATATAACATAATTTCTGTATCAAATTAAAATAAGACCTATTTTAAAAAAATTTCTCTACTCGCTGTGATATTTGCCTGTCTACCTCTCTATCTTTAATGAAAACTTACAATTAATTTTTAACTACCTTCTAGACTAGCTAGAGCTTTGAAATTTAGCACACTTATGCATCTTCCATGACAATACAACATATATTGCAAAAATTGTGAAAATTATAAATTTTGCAATTTTTATAAAATGTTAAAACAATTTACTTATAATCTTGCTACTTGCTTTTCTTTAACTCACAAGCTTGTTTGTCCTGGAATCTTGCATCCTTCATTAAACACACTTCCTGACATAACCTATTGATGAAATCTTGCACAGTTACTAAGGTCAGATAACAATACAATATGCACCACAACTTTTAATCTTATAATAAATCAAAAAGTTTTATATGCAAGAAGTGAAATTTTTTACATTTTATAATGATAAACAGTATATTGTTAGGGCTGAGAAGTTGGATACTCAGTTGATGAGATAGGCTTTCTGCCTAAATTCACCTTAAGCTTAGTAGAAAATTTTTAAGGGGTGTCAACTTCAAGGAATATCACATCGTTTAAAGGTGTAAGCTGGCAAAATTTCAGAAAAGCAAGGCTAAAAGGCTTTGAATAGCCTTTTGTTCTCTAAATTATTAGTACTTATGGAACAAAGTACTAAAAAAGATTCAGAAAAATAGACATTATTATACGACGTCAGAATTAAATTTTAATCTCCAAAACGGTAATAACAATTTGAGCTTTTAGATGGATAAGTTAGAATTCGAGTCAGGGTGTTTAAGAAATTTAAAAAATTAATAATTATATTATATTCTCATTTAAGAACTCGTATTTTGCCGAACGTGATTATACATTTCAATTCTGAATTAAGGATTTGATCATCTGACTAATCTAGGCTTGCTTCTGTAACAGATCAAGTACAATTTATTGAAATATCAAAAAGGCCTGTTTTGAAACAAATATTAAACATCCCCTTTATTTTTTAAGCTTAAAGTTTCAGCAAACTTGCCAACGCGATATGACAAAAGGTGCAATAATTTTATGTGGAATTTGTCAATCTCTTCCTTCTAAATACAAATGCCCAAGCTGCGAAGTAAGGTATTGCTCGGTTCCTTGCTTTAAACGACACAAAGAGTCTCCATGTGCTTCAACAAATCGAGGTAAATTTTTTACCTGAAGCTTCAGATACTTGTCTCATCAACTGTTTTATTTTTCCTATTTTGCATACTTATCTTTGGCCTGCAAAAATCGGTTCATAGAGCATCTTTGTTTTCACTAATTGAAGAAAAAATGACGTGTATCCTATAGCTGTATAAATGTTTACTTACAAGAGACAATATTGAATCATAACGTATTTATATTTTAAAACCTCAAGTGCAGCTTTATTTTTCGGACTCTTAAAGTGTTTTAGTGTATCGATGACTTCCCCCGCGGGCGGGATCTTCTAGTTCTAAAAAAGCTTTTTATTTTTTATACTTGGTTTTTAAATTTATAAAAAAGATTATTATAACAAGCGTAAGCTTTAGTTACGCTGCACCAGCATTTTTATTTTCTGCTGCAATTGTCGTCGATTATTGAGGTGAATAATATAAACGACTGTTTCTTTGTTATCCATAAAACCTTTATCAATAATTAAGCAATTGCTTGTATATGTCTTTCTTTAGTCTAAGTAACGCAATCGCTATATATGTTGCTAAGTAATTTCTTTTCTTCAAAATGCTTTATTGTTAAGTACTTTCTGAAAGTTGATTTAAAGCGTAACGTTTTAGGGATATACATCTCATTTCACAAAATATGCTTTTATTATTTACAAATGATTACTTTTATAGCATGATCGTGTGAAAGTTTGTTTATTTTCTGAGTTTTTATTGTAACATTGTATTCATTTCACATTTACTCAAGGGTTACGTTCAGTTAATTTTTCTGATTATATTGCATACTTATTTTGTCATTCTGTCTGAGACTTTTCATTTTTTAGTCTTTTTCCTGGAAAAACTTTAAGCGAGTTGTAAATTTTTTAAGCAAATGCTCGATATATAATGTTATTTAAGAAGATGAAGAATAATTTTACCTACATGCTAAGGCATTTGAGTGTCTATATTTTTGTCAGTTTTATTGGCACTTTCACATACGTTTGCTTTGCTGTCTCGAAATATAATATGGACATTTGCTTAGTCTAAATTATCGTGCTTAATATGCTATAGGACAATAATACAGATGCAAGCAGACAACCTTTAAGCTTGCCATGATAAAACAACTGAGTGAAATTAAATTAATTGTTTCTCTTTACAGTGTAATTTAGATATAAATTGATATCAAAAAGCATAGCGTTTTTAGATAATTGTATAAAATATCTACAAATGGGATAATATTAAAGAAACAATAAGTTTAGCATTTTAAACAAATTTGTTAGGCTAATGTTGAAAGGCACGTTTTAGACTTGAACGAGGGTACTGATATGATTTTTAGGTACTATGTCACCTATCAAGATCATGTCAAAAGTCTATCATCCACCAGCTGGAGATCTAAATATGGAGTTATTGGAAGATAGCTTGTTTGAAATAAGGAAGGGCATAAACGAAGAAGATTGGATATATGAAGAAGATCTTATTCGGTTAGCCTCAAACCCCAATATTGTTAAAGAGCTTCAAAAACCATCAGTCAGAGCAGTGCTTTCAGATCTTCTCGCAAATTCAACACCGAAGGCCCAATTAAATGCCATTATTGAACTTCAAGAAAACCTTGCGGCCCTTCCATCTCTTGGGAAAAAGTCTCCGAATCATCCATTGTTATCTCTAATACCTGAAATTTTAGAACAACTTGAAAAGTGAAGTGGCATAAACTACTCTTTAAACTTTGTATTCAATAGAATTCTAGCGTTATATTTAAAACAATGCAACGTGATTTTTTGATGGCCTTTGTAACGATCTACATAGTATAAAATACATACAGTATGTCTAATCATGCGCTCTTTTTTTAATCGTATTGATTAAAGTAGAATTAAGTTTACTATTAGTTTTTGATTTTATTTATGGCAATCTAAAGAGTGCTAAGTGTTTGTCTTATTTTATTATCATTATGATTGTTTATTTGAGGTAAACCGACCAAGGGACGGACATTACCGAAGGACTATTATACAATACTGCGATCAATTATAAACATAGATGCTTTAGTTTATGAATATTTTAATTGTTTGATAGTAAAGAAGTTAGTTTACATTTAATCTAAAGCTAATAAGCATAACAAGCTATACAAATCTAATATAGTAATTGGTGTTATACTTGCATAGCTTTCTTGTATTAGAGTTAATTTAAGTTTTGTTTGTTGCTTAATTTTATAAAATAAAATAAGATACGATTGATAATTTAAGCTTATAACGATGGAGTTTTTTTTTACTTTTTCCATAAAATGATACTTGTTTTAATTTTGATGTTTAAGTTAATCAAATGTAACGGAAAAGGCAAAACAGTGATTTCTGATGCATCCTAAGCAAAATGTGATTATCAACGGCTGCTAAGTTGAGGGTGTCTTTGTAAAAAGTTATACAATTAGAAGATTGCACAAAATCAATAAGATATTAATACTGCTTTCACTTATAAACTAAACTACCGTGTGACATAACTTTAACCTAAATATATAAATATTTACAGTCGCAGCCATAACCCTTTAGATAAAAGTGCTGGAAGGTTAATATGTTTTAGTTTAAAGCAAAAAAGTAAATTTTGCTTTCTACTATATGTAATTTTAAAAATAATAAAACTACCTTTTCTAAATAATATTTGGCTTTTAATAGCTCTTATAAAGTACCAATCCCTCAGTCAAGTTTCAACTATAATAAATTAAGTTATGCAACATAAAGTAAAGAGTGATTGATTAATTTATTATACTGTTTTACATTTTTTTACTTGAAATAAGACCTTGTTAACCCTTTGCACTCGATTTATTTTCAAAGTTGTTGGGTGTCAACTTGTATTGTCACCTCCAGCGTGACATACGAGTGCAAAGGGTTAAGGCCTGCATTTACAAACCTTGCCAAATTTCAAAATTTATAGGATGCCTTTAGTAAGCAATTATAATTGAGCTCAGAAAAATTATTTGTAGGCCAACTAAGACAAGAAGTTGCATAGTTTATAGTACATTTATAATAAATTTTTAGTCTAAAAAGAATTAGATAAAATTAATAGCTTTTTAGAATAAAATCATACCTAGTATAGTATAAAACAATTCAGATGCTAGATATACTAGTAAGCTTATATGATTAAGATAAGGTTAAGTCTATACTTTTTGCTCCTTTGACTTGCTATAATATGTTCTTGTTATTTTTGATGTTAAATAATAGTTTTCTTTAGGTGGAATTTTTATGACAAAAATTGAGATAGAATAATGTATTATTAGCCTGATAACTATATACCTCTTTAAGCAATTTATTTAATTATTTACCTTTATATTTTAAAGATTCTGATTCATTATCAATCTAGATCTTAAGCACACACTACACTTTCAGTTAAAAATTAACTATATATGCTAATGTTAACTTGTTCATATCTATTTATCTGGTTTAAGGACCATGGGACCAACACTAGCACTAAGAAATAAAGAATATAAAAGGAAACAAAAGGTACCTAAACACCCCAGGACAGTAGCTAAAGGCTCTGACCCTATTGTAATAGTGTGAATTAAGGTAGTTTCACTTATCCCAAGGTAAGGTGGGTAAGTGAGCAGATTGTACAAGTGTAAGAGTAATAGTCCAGCTCTAGAAACTTGATGGACTTCTAAAACTAAACAGTGTAGCATCATTTTGAGGAAAAGACCCATAATACCACCTTTGGAAGTTCTGGGCCAGGTGGAAGCAAAATTAGTTGATCACTTCAACCATGATTGGGGATGCAGTATTGATGGCCTCCATGACTACAGTATAATTTGAATAAAAGATGATGGCTATATTCAAAGAATGGAGAAGTTTAGGAACGTGTAAATCTATTTATATGGCAAACAAGTCTTGGTTAGAGAAGGAAGGGGTGAATTTAGAGAGCTGAAGGAGCCAATAAACTTCAATACAGATTACCTGGTATATGGGGCAATCATCCAAACAATGAACTAAAATTTTATAGCCCCACATATAGGACAATAATAAACTGTGGCATTGGATCATTCTGCAATGTGGTACGCCCTGTAAAAGCACTTCTGCATGCAAGTTTGAGTCTTAAAATTAAGCAAAGGGTGGTGGAAATAGCCAATATTCAATTTTTGCACTGGGACATAGTATAAGATATTCAAATTGTCCAACAAATAAATTCTGGAAAGTGAGTGAGATGGTTGCAGTCTATATATGCTGGTAGTGACTGAGGCTTCATCAAATGTTTGAAAATACTGTAGCTTTATATTGCGTTAGCTGTTGCCAGGTGCAATAGTATCAAAACCACATGAATAGCGCTTGATATCTTGCAAAATATCTTTAGGATGATGGAAGTGTGATGGGGACCAGTGGAGAAGGATATGCTAATAGGTACTACAAGAGGGTAGTGGGTGCCATGGGTTTTTTGAGACCAAGTAATGGAGAAAAATTTCAATAAGCAGCAACTGACCAATTTTTAGTGGGCAGATTAGGGTTTGTGACAAATACAAACTTTTTTATCAAGAGTTTGGAGGAATGCTGTTTATAGCTGATCATACCCTTACACTAGAGGCATGAGGACCAAATAGTTTGTCAATACTATTAGGTGTGAGATGGCCTCTAAACCCAAAAACTTTAGGATATCCCACAAAGATTTGAAAAGAAAGATAAAAAAGGAATGTCATGGAAATAAAACCAAAATGTAGATAAAAGGTGTATTAGCAATGATTACTTTTCCAATCAGATTGGTGGTCCACCCATGCAGAAAGTATACATGTTTTGTCCATTTAGCAAGGATGTTACTTTTTATCATTGTGGAGGCATATCACTTATGACCCACCCAGGTACCTAAATTGTGGACAGGTTAGAGAAGGGGAAATCAAGAAAAAGGTGTCTTTGGAGTGACAAGGGCTTGCTCTGAACCAGAATTAGTGGCCAGGATTTTAAAGCAGAGTAGGAGGCTGAGATGCACTCCCCTGATTAAGTAACCTGGTGTATATTTTAATAATTGTACATGGATCCCGTAAGGTTGGGAATTACAAAATTTGGGTATATTAATGGTTGCAATTCCATTATTACAAAGCAGTTTTCCTAATTGAGTTAATAGTGAGATAATTGTTTAAATATTTATTTAAGTGGTTGTCTGGTTTTGGAGGTTTTCCCATTTGCTGACGAGTTTCCAGGATGATGTTAATTCTGGAGGCTTTTATGCATCTCATGACTGACAATGCATTTAGCCTTTTTATATATTATTTCAAAGTGAGGTTGCTCATAATGGATCTCACTATGGAATTCTATTCCAAACATCAAGCTCACCCCAATAAAGGCCGCTGTTTGCTAGACCTGTTATAATTCAATATAATTCAATATAAATATAATATTTTATTTTATTTATTTGAGCATGTTGTTTTGGTGCAGATGGTGGTGCAATAGGAAGTGAGGAAGGGGGTGGACGTCCTGAGATCCTTTGGGGTGACTATGTCCTGGTGGAGTGGAATACCCTGGCCCAGTGTTGGCTGGAGGAGCTTGTCAAAGTCTGCAGTGCAGGTGACTAGAGTCTGACAGGACATTGATGTCCATTGCACCTCAGCCCATGCCCATCCCTTTGGGATGGCAGTTTTCAGAGTGGCCCTGAGGTGACAGAGGTTGGTGCGCCGCACCTTGGCCCTGTGTTCCCAGTGAGACCACCCAGATGGATAGGGGTCTTGGGGGTTTGGTAAGGCTATTGCCCTTTCCCTCACAAGAGTGACCCCCATCCAGAGGTTTGGGTTCATGGCCAATGGTGGGCTGGGCCTTGGAAGCTTTGTCCGTTACACCTGCTAAGTAAAATCACTTCAGTTTTTAGCAGTTGATTTGGGCATTAATTATACTTCATATCTGCTGATGATGAATTTCAGAGCATGAGCATCATTAGAGCTGTAAATACTCACCACACAGTTATACACAAATGAATAAATGTGGAGGGGTGTCTAACCAAGAACTTAAAATGACTATGATGGTTTGGTCAATTCAACAAAGTAATGTATTAAGTATAAAGTTATATAAAAGATGTCTTAGTGAGTCACCTTAGTATAACCCCTTTGGGGTACAACATGAGAAGTCACAAACTCAGGTCCATGAACAGCCATCATTGAGAACGCAGTCAACAACATTAATTAATGAAAAAAATGAGAAGGTAGGTGATAGGTTGCAAGGGCATCCTGAAGGTACTACAAATGGAAGAGGTCATATACTTTTTGTTGGTCTAAGAAGACCAAACTGCCACCAGTTAGAAAGGCACACATTAGCAAATGTATGGTTATTGTCCCAAATAATTTGTCTGGAAACAAAGAAAATTGGATCAGTAATATGGCAGTTTAAAAAACCTCACTCAAATTTTTGCTAGATTTGTCATGATCTTGGTGTCCACGTTGGCTAAAGTATAAGAGCACCAAATCCCCATATCTAAGGGAGTACTTTTATTGAACATTGTAACAAATTTTTTTTTAAAATGCATGAAAGCAAGCAGATGTATGTAAGACACTTGTTTGTAGGCTGGTATTGGGGGTGCTATTAGTTTTAGATACCAGTGGAAGAATATATAGAGGAGCCTATCTGGGCCAGGGCTTTTTCACCAAGGGACATGCAAACAGCATCCCACAGCTCAGATTATGTTACTAGGTGGACCAGATCACCAACTACAGTCAAGTGGGAGAGCTAATTTTTATAAAAATCAGGTCAATATTTTGTGAAGTATATCAAATAATTTTACAAATTAGAGTATATTGGTAAACTACTGATAAAACAACATTAGGGGTGAAAGCAATCACGCCACAGCTGGTACAATCCTGGGTTTAGGAATAAGCATGCTTTTGTGTGGAAAACTGGTGCAAAATTCACAGCGTTAATTGTTCTCCTAAAGTAAAGTTGGTAATTCTAAACTTTATACTCAGGCAGTGTTGGTGAACTCAATCAGTACTTTGTAATCAAATGGTGGTAGTGAATCATGCGCAAGCCCAAGAAGGGCTAAATCCACCTCTTGGTGCAATAGACTTTATTTGAGTAAGAGAGTTTTGAAGGCGAGTACTGCAAAAATACATGCATGGTGACTATAAGCGGCAATATATTTTTCAGTGGTAGTGATATACTGTTTAAGTGGACACCATGTTATCAAAGGGTCGCTATAGAATGGTAAAGTATTTGTGGTGCTAACACTTGCTGTGCTACCACTTGCTCATAAATTATTACCATATAAGTAACTATTTAACTCACTAAAGAGTATACTATAAAAGTAAGCTGAAACTAATATAAAGGAAATGAATTTTTATGTACAGATCTCTCTATATATACATCATTGTAAGTATGTAGGTATGTAGGTATGTTTTATTCAAAATAAGGGGTCCAGGGGACCCAAATTATTGACATATATATATATATATATATATGAGTCAGGATAAAAAAGGGTTAGGATGCATAATAACCAATTTAACCCCATCATACTAGCATAATTCCCTATCATAAAATAGCTTAGGGGAAAGATGGAAAAATTGAATGTTTGGGGTATGGTGCAAGGTTGGAATGTATGCATGTATGCATGTATATAAGTATGCATGTATAGGAGAAAAAACTCCTCCTAAGCAACTTAGCCAAAAAGCACCAAACTTAATTATAGGGGTTTCTGATCAGATTATGATTTTTCAACATGTTACAGTATTAGGTTTTTAATCAGATATGAATGCTGATTATGTTAATTAGGGTTGATAACCCTTAGTCTTCCAAAAAATAAAGCTCCAATTTAGCATTTACCATTCAAGCTATTTCAATGACTTTGAGGCTTTTGAAAAAGAAGCTCAAATTAGTAATTATGTCAATTGAGGGATCAATTATGGCCAAGTTAGTGAGTAGACTTCCATAAGTTATTTGGGACAATCTCTTTAGTTTTTAGTTATTAGGCTTGTGGTCGCAATTGCCACAATTTTGGAAATTGATTCAATGGAACCCTAACCAATAGCATGTTGAATGCTGCAGCTCATTGAATAATAGTAAGGTTATTTTCAGGCAACCAATTATTGGGATTTTGATAGGTGGGCAATCAATTGCCAAGAACTAATTATATTCTTAAGATTTAATGGCAACTGATGATGAGTATAATCAACTTATTTTATTAGTGATTTAAGATAATGATTCTGATAGATGGGCATTAAATTGATATGAGTCACTGTAGGACTTCGTCGTCCTCTCTGAAGGTCAGGGCCTTTGAAGGATGTTCATTCTTTAGTCAAATGCAGTTCCAGTGGAATCTCTTAGGGACTGAGTTCCCCAAGGCAATCTCTCAACAGAAATTTATCGTTGAGGCTATTATGTTTGTTTTGAACAGGAAAGGTCTTCTGTATAAGAACAGGCAAAATAATCCCTAGTGAAAAATACTAGGAAATCTGAAGGTGTTTTTATTAGTCAAAGTTTGGAGATATTTATAGGCTGCAGAGATATCTGGGATTGTCTAGGGGGAGCTTGGTAGGATAATTGGGAATGAGTAGGGTATGGAGACCTCTTTGACGATGTGGCAGGTAGCGTAGGCTACTTTGAATATGACTCTCTTTTGCCTGAGCGTCTGATTACAGGGACCTCCAAGTGGCAAGATTTTCACCAGCAGACTCAGTGACTTTGAAAGTAGTTTTTGCAGATCATTCCAGAATTTGAGTTTCCTTTCACTCATTTGAGATTTAATCGTTCAAGTCAGTCTTTGATTACTGAATTGGTGGAGCTTCTACAACTAAGTTGCAATTCAGATTGTGTTTAAATCATGCTAATGTCTATCCAATTCTCATGATTCATGACAATTCTACCCTCAAGATCTTGCTGAGGAGGGACATAATTTTGGAGGAATCTAGCATGTACCCAATTTACAACGGCACCTGACTTCACAGAAGCAATTGAATAATTGGGACCCCAATGGTAGGTTACCCAGTAAGGACCTAACCACAGAGTATCAAGTTTATATATTCATCCTCTAGGATGGTGATGGTAATTTAGGACGAGGTCCCATAACTAAAGCTTAGGCGGGACCACCGCCGGGCGTTCTGTTGACCAGCTGCTCTTTTTCAAATATTTTTCGTGGATCTAGCAGCTAATGCTGTAACTTAAATAGTTTGTCAACCAATCTTTCTATGGCTAAGTCAGTGGTTTCTGATGTGGAAGATTTGAGTATAGGCTGCACACTAGAGGGCAAAATTGGTTCTCAGCCATAAAGGGCTTATAAAGGTGACACTTGAATTATTTGATTATAGATAATTTGATATGCTAATAAGGCCGCTGGTAAGTATTAATTCCATCATGAAGGATTAAAGGAAGCCATCTTATAAAGGATGGCAACTAAAGAACCGTTCACTCATTCTACAGCTCCATTGGTAGCCAGTTGATAAGGTGTAGTAAAAGAATGATAAGTGCCCATAAGAGAGTTAAGATTGATAATCACACTGGAAATATAATTGTTACCATTGTCAGATAGCGGCACCTTGGGACTGCCATGGAAATTGAAAATATTCTTCAAGAAGGATGTAGTTTCTATGGAAGTCGGGGAGGCAACTGAGATAGCCTCAACCCAACTTTTTAAAGTGATCAAATGCGAGAATGATAAAATGGTGACTGTACATTGCCATAAACAGGGGTCCAATAACATCAATGCTAACCATGACAAATGGAGCTGTTGGGCTCATGACATGATGCTGGTATAGAAGATTGGGCGGCTTCTAATTGGCATAAGTGAAACTTGAGTCAACAACATCCTGGACTGTCTCAATCATTAATTCCCAGTAGCAGCAGTCTCTCAGCAATTAATAGGTTTTCTTCACTACGCTGTACCCCACGGCAATATGAGCCTCCAGAGCGTATTTTTTCTGAGCAGATGGTCAAACATATGGTAGCCAAGAGGTCCCAACTTGCTTATATAACAATCCGTTTTTGACTCAAGTCTCAGCAGCCATCTGCTTTGAGCGCTGTTTCATCATCAATGGCTCATGATTCCACATTTCATGTTTCACAATGAGCTCATAGATATTGTCCTCTTCAGAAGCATAAAGGGAATGATATGCAATTGGGACAACCCGTCAGAATTTTGGTGTATTTATCACGCGCAGTGGACTATCAAGAATTCATTATTCTGGAGCTTAAGGGCCCATTTGGGCAATTGTCCATCCAGGTCTTTCATCTGTTGTAACCACCGTAGTGAGGCATGATCCATCACTAAAGTGAACGATTCCCATACAGAAAAGGATGGAAATGTTTGATGGCCAGTAACATGGTTAGACACTAACGTTTGGTTATGCTGTAATTGTGTTCCGCTTGGGTTAACATCTTACTAAAGTAAGCTATAAGGTGATCAACTTGGCTTGCGTCCAGTTGAACGCAATGGCCCTCACAGCCACATCGCTAGCATCAGTAAATATAATGTAGGGTTTATCAAACTCAGTATATACCAGAATAGAGGTTATAGTCAGGGATTTTCTTAAGACATCAAAGGACTGCTGCAGGGAATCCTCCCATCAGAAAAAAACTCCTTTATAAAGGAGGTAGGTTAGTGGCTCAGCGAGCTCAGCAAAGTGTGGCATAAATTGTCAGTAGTACCAACCATGCCAAGAAAGACTTGAATATCAAGAAAACTTCTGGGTCAAGTCATCTTCTCAATAGCGGTCATCTTATCAGGCTAGGGCAAAATTCCTTTGTGGGTGACCTTATAACCAAGGAATTCCATCTCAGCCTGAAAGAAATGACATTTGGTGGGCTTTAATTCAACGCAGAAGAGCGTAGCCATCCAAATACTTCTCTCAAGTGAGCTAAGTGCTGGTAAAATGTGCGCAAAAATACAGTTACATTGTCCAGGTAGATCAGCACACAAAACATTTTTAGTCTCCCAACAGGCAGTCCATGGCCCGCTGGAAAGCGGGTGGGGCGTTGCACAGTTCCTGAGGAATGTGAATGGGTTCAAGTAAGCCTTCACTCACTATAAGCGTATATTTCTTTCAGTCATCTGGTGCAAGCTCTATTTTCAGTACCAGCTGGCCAAACCTATCACAGAGAAGAATTGATCCAGAGAGGAGGCGCATGGAGTCGTCAATCCTAGGTAGCAGGTATCTATCTTTTTGAGTAATGGCATTCATACAGCGGTAGTACATTACTACACAATGACCTCCATCCTTCTTTTGCACAAGCAACAGTGGCAAGGCCCAGGGACTCTGGGATGGTTTTAGCAAACCAGCATCCAATAGTTGTTTTAATTTTTTCTAGACCTGGAATTCCTCAAATTTAGATTTCTGATAGGGGCGGGAGCGAGTTGGAGGGGCATTGCCAGTCATCACTTAATGTTGCACCACCCTCATCATCTATAAAATCCTCTGGGCCAGTGGATAATAAATTTCCATATTCTTTGATTGGGGCATCGGCCTATTGTTGTGTTGTTTGCAAGTGAGAGTTTCAACGATTTCCACCTCAACTCAGGCTATCATAACATTCTCATCCATTCCTAAGTATCACAGGTCTTCACATCCTCGGACAGAATCAATCTGGTTAATGGGAAATATCTGCACTTATGTGACGGGTTTGTTTCAAGTTATATGCATCAGCTGATCAGTAAATTTGGCCTTAAAACAGCCAATGGGCCTCGGTAAGCGGGATACAGCACTCCAGGACAGGTAAGGGGTTCTCAGATAGCAAGATCACTCTCTACTTGAAATTACAATAAGTGGTCCAGCGGTATGGTAACTTGAGAGCAGTCTCCACTAGTATCTGAGATTTAGGTGGTATGACTACGCAGCCAGGTGCATACACAGGAATTCCTTCAAAACCTTTACGCTAGGAGGTGGCAGCTTAGTTTTTGGTCCAATTACCTAAAACTCTAGCCCTTCAATGCATCCATGTGCTCCATTAAGCAACATCAGGTGTTTCCTCTTCCCTTTATCATTGGAAACGTCCTTTACAACCAGAGGAATGTGGTACCCTAAGATAGAAAAGTACGAATCCTTGTGGCCTATTAGAGTATTGAATTCAACTAGGAACTGAGTGCCAATAAGCAAGTCGTAACTGACAATTTTCAACACAGTGGCGGAAGCTGTAACAACCAGAGAGCCAAATAGAAGAGGCAAGGAGGAGTAGGCTCCCAGGGAATGGGTAGAATGAGGTCCTGCCATTCTATAGTCTAAGGAGTGAGTCTTTTTTGGTGCAACCTTTATCCATTTGAACAGCCAAGAGGAAATGATGTTGATGGAGGAGCTGATGTCAATGATGGCCAGGATTTTCACCTTGTGAACAATGACCTCTACTCAAGTAACTTCAGTGCCAAAGTAGTGAATTGAGTAAATAAAGTTTCCTGAAAGGTGTGGTCCAGAAAAGGCAGAGTAAGAGGAAGTTAAGTCTTTATATAAAGATCATGGAATCCTGAACGTCCAATTCATCAGGTTTCTCCAGAACATAACGTGCAGCGCGTGGAGTAGCATAATGTTGAGGTTGAGGCGTTGCGTCATCAGCAGAGGGTGCCTTGCGCCTTAAGATGACTCTGCTTTTCCTTACTCATCATCTTGATTCTTCCAACAGGAACTTTCTTGGTGGCCAAAGATTCCAAAATACAAGCATGAGTCATGATGGGGTTTTGATCTATGAAAGCGCCTGATGGCATGGATATTGGGTCAATTTCTATTATTTGGAGCTTGGCGTACTTTGGGCTCAGGAAATTCCATTATTGAATCCTTAATGCCGAGGATGGATTTAAACATCTTTTTGGCATTCAAAATTAGAGTACTATGTTGATACTGTGTTGGAAAGTGGAGAGAACAGCCAAAATGGCATTATCCAAGGTAACCCGGTCACAGGGAACTGATGCCTGTGCTTCATAATAGTTTTTTTTCCAAAAATTCAATATGAATCTCCTCTTATCTCACACAGATATGCATAAAGCCTGCTTACGGTTATAGAGTTTTAAGTTACTGCTAAATCCTTTGATATGGGCTTCCAAAATGGCTACTCACGTGGTGCATGTCTTGAAATAATGCATTATACTTTCTCATGACTTGCCATCCAAACAGGGTTGTATATGCTAGCATTTTTATCAGTTGATGGCCAGCTCCATCACAACCTCATATACATAAAGGTACGACTGAATTGTCTCAACCCCAGGGACGTACTTCTCCTTAAAGTTAGGTTTGAAATATCCAACTGTTCTTGAGAGTACATGAACGGCAGGAGAGTGCTGGCGTTCTGAGTCAGTGGGCTCCATAGTGCCTATATCAGTATGCATGATAGCCCTATAAAACTGCTGGCTAATCTAATCCATGTCAGCTTTAATGGTGGCGTAGCATTCATTGACGTGCTTAAGGGTGGCCTTAGAATCCAAAAGTTGGCTTAGAATCATGATCTCTTTAGAATGTTAGACCAGTTGTTTGGAGAGAGCATCCTGTTTAGCTTTCAATTGTTTGGAGTCAGGTAATCATCAGCTCAATATGGAAATTTGCTTAGTTTTAAAAGACCAGATTGGCGCAGGTACCAGTAACCTTTGAATAGTGGTTGTACAAGGAGGGGAAGGTCAGATCAGCGTCCAGATGCTCCCCCTGATAGTCATCTCAGCTCCTTGAACCACCAGTAACAATAGTCAATTTGAGGGCCTCAAGTAAGGCTTCATGGTTGACATTGAAATAGGATCCAGCAGGTGAGGAGGCGCCTGGAGGACATCGGGGACCTCCAGGATCAGGGGGCCCTTGCTCTCCTTCTCTCCCACTGGGTCCTGTTTCTCTAAGGGCTTCATATTGCACCGTAGCTTCTGTAATCAGCATCATTGCAAGTCGTTCACTCAGCTGTTGGTTACAGCTGAAAAAATTAACAAATTAAGAATCAGTCACTTTTGATCTTTGGAAACTTAGTTGAGGAGGATGTATAAAGCACGTTCCATTATATGGTCCATTCCAGTGGGTATTGGACATCTGTGGGGAGAATTCATTCTGCGAATATTGAACAACATCAGTATTATTTTGTGTAAGGTGGCGTTGGATGTTATTGATATTCTGATGTTTGCCCAAAACGGCCACCCAATTATCTCACCCAAAATTAGAGGCAGTGTCATATTACTAAAGGAGCTGGGAGTGAATCTGGTGTGTTAATCCTAATTGTTGCTGCATCTCCATGTATTGGAGTGCGAGCAACTGAATGTGTTGGTGTAAGGCAGGATGCACAAATTTTTGGAGATACAAATCTGTATGGGTTGCTCCTATAACACTGCTTGAAAGCTCTTCCAAGGAATAGAATCAGTTCATTTAGAATATTCCAGGTAGAGCTGCTATGACCAGTTCTCCCATCAGGGGGTTACACTTCGCCTATAAACTTTCAAATTGTTTGGGTGACATTTGGAGACTTGTTTGATAGGTGGATTCTTCACTGAGATAGTTAAAGTCATGGTCATTCAGAACTCAAGTTCTCACAGTTGAGGTAGCGTTACATCTTGATTATTGATGGAGACCCATTGGTTCAAACTCATATTCTCCTTCATATTAGGAGGGCTGTCTTCGCTGGAGTTATTCATGCAGAAGGTAAGTCTTCACCAGGAGCCTCGGAAGGACCTGGCAGAAAGCACCAGTTTGTAGGACTTTGTCATCCTCTCTGAAGGTCAGGGCCTTTAAAGGCTGTTCAATTATTAGTCAAACATGGTTCCAACTGAATATCTTTGAGGACTGAGTTCCCTAAAGCAATCTCTCAACGATATTCGTTGTTGAGGCTACTCTGTTTACTTTAAACAGGAAAGGTCTTATGTATAAGAACAGGAAAAATAATCCATAGTGAAAAATACTAGGAAATCTGAGGGTGTTTTTATTAGTCAAAGTTTGGAGATATTTATAGGCTGCTGAGATATCTAGGATTGTCTAGGGGGAGCTTGGAAGGGTAATTGGGAATGTATAGGGTAAGGAGACCTCTTTGATGATGTGGCAGGTGGCATAGGCTTTTTTTGAATCTGACTCTCTTCTGCCAGGGCGGCGATTCCAGTGACCTCTGAGTGGAAAGATTTTACCAGCTGACTCAGTAACTTTGAAAGTAGTATTGGAAGATCCTTCCAGAATTCAGGTTTCATTTCACCCATTTGAGATTTAATCATTCAAGTCAATCTCAATGCTCACTGAATTGGTGGAGCTTCTACGACCAAGGTGCAATTTGGATCTTTTCAAATCCTGATCATGTCTGTCCAATCCTCATGATTCCCAATAGTCACCTATGTATATAGAAAAATAGTATCACTAATAAGGTTACTTGTTCTTAAATTTAAAAAAGCTTTAATAGTATTTGTTTTTGTTATTGTAGGTATAATGATGCCTAAATATCTCAAGTAAGACAAGAGCAGGCTCTACCTGAACTGTTATTAGCTCAGATTTTGCTTTTTGTCACCAAACAGGAAGCTTTGTTATTCTGTTAGAACCCTCACAAACCCGTTCAGTCGCTGCTATTT
The DNA here is from genome assembly GCA_022478985.1 of Massospora cicadina. NCBI lineage: Eukaryota > Fungi > Entomophthoromycota > Entomophthoromycetes > Entomophthorales > Entomophthoraceae > Massospora > Massospora cicadina. The sequence goes on from JAKSZP010010804.1 coordinate 76,876, forward strand.
AACAAGTGGTTCTCACTACAAGAGATTTATGAGCTGATATTGTCTGTTACTAAGTAATTAAGAGTATGAGCGGCAAACCATTTAGTCCAGGTGGAAGAAGCTGAGTTGAAGATGTTGAGTGTCGAACCCCCAAAATAATAAACTTAAAGTACTTTGGGGTGGAGACTGCTGTAAAAATCAATGAGTTGATACATTATCTAATTATGCAGCTTTAAGAAGCTCTATAAATTATTTTAGAACTGAAACCACTAGTCACTAATTTGAAGACTCTGAATCAGGCTGAAGTTAAGAGAGTTTGAGCCAAGTTATTAGGACTTAAAGCTATGACTTTAGACTCCATATCCATTAAGAAAAGAGAGGTCTTGATGGGGAGAGTCAATGTAATAAAGAGTATTATGATAAAACAGGGTTCTAACAATACCAACATGCAATATCAAGTCATAATTTTAGTAAATACTTGGACAAATTGCTAACAAACTCTATCAACTTACCAAAGAGGTAGATGAACTGCAGCGAAAGAATTAGAAGTTAAAGGTTTGGAAGTTGACCTGGAAGATATGGGTGAAGACCATCACTGATCAACTATACAAATTTTGGAAGGAGACCCCAACAAATGTTATGAAAGCCTTCAAAAGCGTTCTGTCCTGTTAGGAGATGGCTCCTCATCTGGGAATGACAACCCTAATGAATTAAACCATGGAAACCTGCGGAAGGCGCCTGAAACCCTGGCTTCTTATCCATTATGGGGCCCTGATTCATCAATTAGAGTCACTAGCTGGTGGGGAAATACTGGAAACAATCCCATAAAGCCATGGAACTTTGGCCAACTCCAAATTTGTCAGAGCTTCAGGGGAACAATGTTCCTGCGTTCTTTAGGTTTTTTCAAGATGACCATGTGTAGCATGAGGTCCCTTTATGAACCCCTTGCACAGGTTATCATTGGCCGGTCCAGCTCTATCTCTAACATATACCATGACTAGATGGTAAGCTATTACTATTTGGTATAGGTACAACTACGCCAAAGAGCTAAACGAATTATTACTATACAAAAATAATTATAGGGAGTAAGAAGTATTTTATTAATAAGAAAGGTTGGTAATATTCAATGTACTATGGGATAATCAAGAATGTGATGATGGATAGGCGCATACCACATGTGGGATGGAAAAGATCCAGGAATGTAGAAGGTGATGGCACAGTGCAGATTCATAGTGATATTATATCAGGGTTTATCATTGAGGGCTGGATTGAGATCAAAAATGGTAGCACTGTTAAGTAGTTTCCTGTAACAGTTGGGCCCAACCCAAACTGGTTAATTTTTAACTTTGATTTAGAAGTCTGAATCCAAGTCAAAAATCTTTATGGGAATTTGGGCGAGGGTTGGGCTCAGCGCTGGGCTGTGCCTTACCAAAGCCATATTTAAGGCTTGAATGAGCCTAAAAAATGGTGCATAGAGAGTATCCTAAAAGGGAGACATTAAAAGGTTGAGCCCGCATTTTCTGAACCTCAGTTCAGAATTCTCTTCCTCTCAAAGGCCACTTTGGCCTCTACCTCGCCTTACCTTGTGGGTTTTGCAACGCAATAAGTTTTTTTTATGCAACAAAACCTGAGGTCTTGGGGCTTGGTTCCCCAAACTTATTTTGTCTTTTCCTTGTCATGTTTGCGGCACCACAGCATTCTTGGAATGATGCCTTGCTTGCCAATTTTAATTTGTAAGTAAAATAAAGGCTACTTTGGGGGTTGCAACTTCATTTACCTGTCATTATCTTTCCATGTTTGAGTTTTCCTAATTCCTATATAATTTAGTTAGTTGTATTAGCTTTAATGCTTACCTCAAAAGTCCAGCTATGTGTTGGCCAATATTTTGGCGTCGTCATATGGCGCCTAACATAAGGATTATGGCGTTCAGAAACTGGTATTTATCCATTTGTAACATTATTCTAAACTCAATGTGCCGCTGGTACGCTATCAGATACCCCATTTGGCCAACATTGGTGGTCACTTTGGGTCCCAGTTGTTGGGTAACCAGCTCTGAGAGAGCCTGTGACTGATGGCCGACCCTGGACTTAAGGTGATGGTCATTACAAAATCCTGGTGGGGCTACCCCCTCATCTGAGATCTGGTGGCAATGAAGGGAACTGGCCCAGCAGGGCTCCCTCACCCTCAAATAATCCACCATGCATAGGGGTAGCCGTCCAGCTGCGCTGGATCACAAACCCTCTCACGTTTTCATTATAGAAATCGCTTTCTGGTCAGATGGGAAGACCATCACCAACAGGAGCGTGAGAAGGGAGCACATCCTAGCCATGTGCTGGGCGTGCTTCCCTGCATTGGGGGGGGAGCTGGCTCCAGCTTCCCAGTTCAAACTGACCCTTGTCACGTTACCCTCACCACAAGAAGCCTGTAATTTGTTCTGGGAAAATTTTCCAGGATTGAGGTAACTTGCCCTGGGGTGTCCTCATGGTGGCCACCTCTTACTTTGGGGAATCCTCTTCTGGGAGGGCTCCCTTTAGTGGAGGGGGTGATGTAACAGATGGGTTCAGCCCAATCATTACATTTTGACTCAGGATTTAGAAATACAAAACAATTTGAAAATACTTAAGATATTTGTTTGAGGGTTGGGCTCAGAGCTGGGCTGTTCCCTTATAAGCCATATTTAAGCTTGAACGAGTCTAAAGAATGGTGAATGGAGGGGCTCCCCAAAATGGCGACCTTAAAAGGTCAAGCCCACAATTTTAAACCTTAGTTCAGAACTTCTCTTCCACTTGGAGGCCACTCTGGCCTTTACCTTGCCTTACCTTGTGGTTCCAAGATGGGATAAGAATTTTCTCACATAACAAAACCTGACCTCTTGAGGCTTGAATCCCTCAATTGCTTTGTATATTCCTTTTCATATTTGTGGCACCACGACATTCTGGGAAATATGCCTCATTCACTATTTTTTATCTAAATAAAATAAAGGTTATTTTGGGGTTTGCGACCTCAATTACCTGTCAACTCTTTTTGAATTTGAGTTTCCCTAATTCTAAGGTAAATTAGTTAGTTGCATTGGGCACTAACGCTTACCTTAAAAGTTTAGTTATGTTTTGGAAAATATTTTGGCATTGTCAAATGGCGCTTAACATAGTGCTTATGGTGTTGGGAAACTAGGATGTTTCTGCCCAACATTTAATATTATTTACCAATAGACAGAAAGACATAATAGATGATTAATGAAGTGAATAGAGTAGTTAAACACTTATCACAACCTTGAGCTTAATATTAAGATGATATTAAGATGGCTTGGGCATTCTTTCATATCTCATCAGCCAGTAGAGCAATAGCAGATCAGTTCATCCAGACTTTGTTAGGTCATAAACTTAGCGTTATTATGATAAATGACTTAGTTATTGAAAATATAGGATTTTAGTGAGTATTAGGTTTTAGGCTCAATAAAACATCATTAGGTGTTTTATAAACAATAATAATATCAAAACTAAATTCAGATTAAACATCCAATAATAAATAAATCAACGTCAATAGCATTAAATTAGTTAAAATCATTATTATAGTAAATAAATTGTAACCCCAAAGTTGAGGCTTCACTTGAATTGGGGCAATTACCTACAGATCCCCCCTCAAGCCTCAACTTGGGTGACAATAATTTCACTAGGGTTGATTGCTAAAATATAAAGATGATAAATAAGGAGCTTGGGGCATGTATGGAAGAAAAGTATGGTGGCAAATATGGCGGCAATTCTTAATTCTCTGTGCACCCATACTAAAGGTTTTGCAAACATTGCGTACTGCATTGCCATCAGGTGAAGGTTCTTAAGAAGTGACTCAAAAGGCAGGAGCTGACCAAAACGTGCAGAGACCTGTGCCAGAGTAACTGATCTGAAGTGGGAAGAGAGGATGCAATGCAATTCCTTTGCCATTTAATAACCAACATGTAGAAATAAGAAATTGGGGACCAGATGAGTCCTTTCTGAGTGTTGAGCCCCAAAAAGTCACTTGTATTTTGGGGAAGGAACCTGTAGCTGGTATCCAAATTTTGCCAGTTTGAAAGTTTGGGTGAGGGAGCTTAAAATTTTATCATACAGGCGTCAGTTGCATAATTGATGGAGGCAGCAGCTTCATTCATAATGATGAGGCAAGATTGGCAGGGAAGGGCGCACATGGGAAGTCAGCACTTGGGACACGCATAGCAGCAAAGTTGGGCAACAAACATGGCAACTGATAAAGGCAATTTTTAGTCAGATGTTCGTCTTGACATCTGTAATCATCCAAAAGATGAGATTTGCAATGTCAATGGATAGAATTAAATTAGATTTGAGAGACTTAAGATCATAAGATATGAGGTAAACGTCAAAAACAGCAAATGAAAAGTTTTTTAATTGCTTTTCCTAGTTGGCGTGCGAGAAGAGGCAAAAAATATTGATTGTGGCATCGATTTAACTCAGAAAGGCAGTTTGGGGTTCACATTTGTCCTTCTGTGAAAGATGGAATTTTTGGATCATCTAGTACTAAAAAAAGAAAGATGGAATTTTTTCTGCATTGACAAGTAATATAAGCTTAAATTGGGTGGCTTCATGTGGGAAGATCCAATGTAAGAGTCACAATAGTTAAAGAAGGTAGTTTGGTTACCTGGGTTGACCAACTCATCAAGTATAAAAGATTTGGAATATAGTCTCATTTAAATCTAGAAAGATGGTCAGGCTGCAACTTCTCAAACCCTTCCTTATTAATTTGTCAGGTTAGAGAATCTCATTTTTTGGTAAGAACAGGAAAATATAAAACATTAGTAAAAAATTGTTATAAAAATATTAGGAATAAATTAATTGAAAAATAGACGAAAATGAGTTTCATTAGCTCTGATATTGGTGTCAGAGAACCAATGAGATTTGGTGCAGGGAGACAGAAAAGACGCTGAGGCATTCAAGTTGGCTGTTTTATCAGCTAAACAGTGAGGAGCGTAAGCATAGGTAAACTGAGAGGGTGCTGAGGATTTTTATTATCTTAATTTGAGTTAATTGTTAGAAAACTGAGGAGCTTTGGCACAAGGAAATAGAGAGTGCGCCAAAGTGTTTGGAGTGGCTGTTCTGATTTTTCATCAGAGCAACAAGGGGCTTTGGTGAAGAAAACTTAGAAGGGCGCCGAGGCGTTTGGGTTGGCTATTTTGTCAATGAAACAGTGGGAAGTGTCATCACAGAGAAATTAGAGGGGCGTTGATGAGATTAGGTTGGCTATTTTTTCAGCAAAATAGCAAGGAGCATTGGCGCAAAATAAACAAGAGGGCGCTGAGGCAACTGGGTTAGAATAGTCAACACCTTGTAAAGGGTTATGAATATTTACAAATTGGTTGGTATAATCATCAATTACTGGAAAATAGCCTGCTAGCTGACTTTTCTCCATCTGTAAATAGATTTTTAATTCTGCCAGTATATCCAGGCTCATAAAGATCATTTCAATATTTATCTGACAGGGTGCTAGGCTGGCAACTTGTATCCTGAAATTGGGGTTTTGATTGACTTAGGTTTAACATTCTCTTTTTCATTTCTTCTGCTACTACAAACATGTAGTAATCACCATTTTGTGTAGTGTAAGGTCCCTTTACGCACTATTTGCACAGGTTAATATTGGCCGGTCCAACTATAGCTCTATCATATAGCACAACTACATGATAAGATAACTACTTCTTAATATGTACAACTACTTCAAAGAGCTAAACGACTTTTTACTATATAATAATAGATATAGGGAGTAAGATTTATTTACTAATAAAAAAGTTAGTATTATTTTTTGTACTAGGGGATATTCAATAATGTGAAGGAGGATAGCGCATACCACATGTGAGGGTGGAAGTAGATTTAGGAATGTAGAAGGTAATGGCAAAGTCCAGCTTCAGAGTTTTAGTATTAGGATTCATCATTGAGGTCTGGACTGAGATTAAAAGTAGCAGCATAGTTAAGTGGTTTCCATTTAACTTCCAATAACAGTAAGGCATAATAGGTGGTTAATGGAATGAATAGAGGAGGTAAACACTAAACAATACCTTAGGCTTAATATCAAGATTATATTAAGTTTGCTTTGGCATTCTTCCCCATCTCATTGGCCAGTGGTGCACCAGCAGTTAATTTAACCAAAAATGCTTTGGGTTGTAAACTTAGCATTATTATGGAAAATTGTTTAGTGCTTAAAGTATAGATGAATTAGTGACTTCAGGATTCAGGCCAAATAAAACATCATTAGGTGATTTATAATAATAATTTCAGTCTTTAACAATTATAGATTTTAATAATTATAATCAAAGTTAATATCAATAGATATGTTGACATTAATTAATGTGATGAATAGATTTGGAACCCCAAAGTTGAATCTTCACTCAGATTAGGCAATTTCCGCCACCATGGTAGGGTTATGGATCTCCAAAAGGCTGTTATTATGATCAACTGCCTTGATACAGAGAGTTGGAATCTTATCCTACTCCAATTAGCCGCAAATGAATGGACTTAAGCAAAGACAAAGGATGCCATTATGGGTGAGTTCAGCAGCCTGAGCACGTCGCCAACTGGAATACAGGAACTAATGAAGATTCTATTCCATAAGGATGAGTTTTACAAACCTTTGCTGACTAGTTTCACTAATAAATCCCAGATACTTACTGTGCAGGAGCATTGAACGACCATGTTGCACGTATCACAATTAAATAAGCACTTTGGGCCCATAAGGATCTTCATCAGGCTATGATATTTGCCTTGAATAAAGATAATAATTATCCAGATGGTAGAATTTTTACAGCTTGTTGGACTACATTTGATGCCCCTAATAAAAGCTACCATAACGCTGATACTGGTAATATAAATTATGAGTTAAATTCCCTGGTGATAAACAAGAAGTAGCCAGCCCTGGAGCTAAAACTAATTTGTTTGAGAAACCCAAATTGGCAATGTAATAAATCAGGGCACTTGTTATAGTTGTGGCTAGGATGGCCATGTTATGCAGTTCTGCTGAACTAATCTGGATAATATCATTGTGGTGTTATATACCAATGATCATGTGTCTTACACGTGAAAAAAGAGCAAGCGTAATAGACAGTGAACAGTCTATTTCCGCTATGCTCAAGTGACACCTGATTTAGTAGAACAACCATATAGAGCAACCAAGATGAATAGTGAGGCTCTTGTGATTACATGTTCAAAAGCAAAAACCGCTGAGCTTAAGATGATTTAGAATGTAAAGCGTCTGTACCTGAAGTAGGCCCAGAAGAGCCAGCAAACAAGGAGTCTGATAGTTGTGCGTTAGATGATTGTAACATATCAATCCCAATGACAACCATTAAGGAGAGATTCTCCAATTTATAGTTGAACAGCTTTTTCAATCCCTTAATTTGACTAATGATGCCGCTTTTTTTAAGAAAAAAAATTCACTTTATTCCAATTGCACCTATGCCAATATTTGGTTATAACAAGTAAATGCTAGAGCAATCATTGACAATGGGGCTCAACTAATATTGTCTAAAAAAAGTTTTTTTAAACAAAACTTGCACTTGATTTGATCCATAATAAGGTTTATGGAATAGCGGTCCTGCAACCTACTACTTTGAGGGGAGAATATAGTTCACTGCCTCTACAGTTTGGCTCACTCCTTGTTACAGCACTGGCAATAGTTTACCCAATAATAGTAATGAAATACTTATTGACACTGACTTTATGCAACAGTATAGGGTTTGGTTTGATTTCAAAAAGTTTTTTCAAAATTCTATGGCAAACTTTGCTGCAATTTTATAAATTGGAACGGTGATCCACCCCATAGTAAGAGAAATTATTATATAAGTCTAGTATATGCAGATAGGATCACTCTAGTTGATATATATATATACTGGTAAATGTGCTGGGCCGTCAATGGGTAACATCGAGGAATAATGGGTTCCTTTATAGTCTGAAGACCAATAGCTATTAATTTCAAAGAGCAATATATTTTATGAACTAATCTTAATTTGAAAATTCCTAAATATCTGTATGGTGAAGTCCATGCACCATGGCAGAAAGGTAGAACTGAACCTCATGTTGCACCTGAGATTTTTATTCCCAGTCATAATTAAATTTAGGTACTGGTCACAAACCTATTGGATAGGCCGATACAAATCAAAAATCAAGTAGCAGAATATGCTCACTTAATTCTTACCAAGGAATCTTTATTTTTCATGAAATTTGATCAGTTTAACGAGATAGGATACTAGTGTCCCAAAACTCAAGTCAGTCTTTTCCATATTTGATCAAGATAAGATGAGGGAATCTCAGAGGAACAAAAGGACTATATCCATAAATTCTTTTAATGATATTCTGGAGTGTTTGCGAAAGGCAATTATTGCATTGGTTGCACAAAAGGCATAGTTCATAAGGTCAACATTGGTGAGCAACCACCAATTTGTATGTAGCCAATCCAACGCTCATGGAAAAATGAGGCCATAGTTGCTTATGAAGCTGCCAAACTAATTGACCATGGTTTGTTGGTCCCACTTTCAAGTCCTTGGGCCAGTCACATATTAATTGTAAAAAAGAAAGACTGATCCAACTGGGATGCCATAATTACTGGCGACTGAATAAAATAATGAGAAAGGATCCATACCAGCTAGTGAATATCAATGATGCTCTTAATCTGCTAAAGGAGCTCAATTATTTACAGCATAGAATATTATATCCAGTTACTGACAAATTAATCTAAGGAGGATCAAAAAATGTTTAATCATTACCATCTGAGGGCTTTATCGAATAACGCAGCCTCAGGGTTTTTCAACACGCCAGAAAAGGTTCAATGAGTGAAGGATACTGTATTAGGTGACCTGAAGTTGTCATATGTTCTTGTCTATCCATATAATATCAAGATTTTTAGTTACAAGTTTACAGATCACCTTGAAAACTTGGAAGAAGTTAAAAACTATTGGCAGCAAATAAGAAGATAAAATAAAAAATGTCACTTCTTCAAAAATCGAATGAATACTTAGGTTTTATTGTAGACTCTAACAGACTCCGCCCTCAAAAACCTAGAGTTGAGACAATTCAGGCCATTTCACAACCAAAGCTTATTTGATGCATGCAAGTAAATTTAGGAATGGTTGGCTATTATTCCCAGTTAATTAAGAATTTTGCTTCCATTGTTGAGCCACTTTTCAGCTTTTGAAGAACCTATGAAAGGCTTCCTATGTAACGAGGAAGCCCAGAACTCCTTATTGTACTTAGACTATATTTAATAACTGAACTAATAATGCATTATCCCTTTTTTGATTGACCTTTCATTATATTAAACTGGTGCATCCTTGATGGCAGTGGGTGATGTAAATTCAGGTAGACGAGGTCAATGATGAAAACCCTGTAGCATAGGTGAGCCATACTCTGAGAAAGCAGGTATACTACAATGTAACTTTGAGGAAATGCCTTGTGGTAATATATGCCTGCAAGCGGTTCCAGTTATACATCCATGGAGTACATTTTACGGTGGTTACTGATCATTCATCGCTGATATGGCTGTATAACTTTAAAAGCCTGAAGAGAGGTTGCCCTTTGAGCTCTAAAATTGCAAGCATTTAATTTGAGATCATTTATTGAGCAGGTACCATGCTACAAAAAGCAGATGCTTTTGTCGCAGTTGTCAACCATATTGTTTCTGCAGAATGATGCAGATGATAAATATGAAAATCGCTTACTGGGAATATTGGATACCAACTCACCACAAATGCATTCAGAATTGACCAAGGCGATGAAAACAAAGATTGTTAGGGGTCAATTGTTCAAATTCGTCAAGGAAAATCCTAACTGTTTCCAAAGCCATCCAAATGCACTGTATTATCAATGCAGCTCATAACATAACTGGACATGGAGGGCTGCTAAAAAACTAGAGAAGGTACAACTGGAGTTTTATTGGAAATCCCCTATAAATTGCCATCATATAACATTTTATCTGTTGTGTTGAGTCAAGCCCACAACCCCTACAAGAGGGCAACCACTTTTCAACTATTAGAGCCTGGGTTTGCTTGGCACATGATCTCCTTAATCTTTTAAAGCCTTTAAACATGATCCCCAAAAAGAGTTAATAGGTAAATGTGGCTATTGTCATTTGTTTTTTAATTAAAGATGTGTACTATAGCTGAAGTAGATTCCAATAGCACCTCCAAGTTTATAAGGGAGCGGTTAAACTATTGGTATGTCTGCCCTCAGGTTATTTTAACAGATAATGAAAGCAACTTTACCATGCACTTCATTCTGATACTTAAATGAGTTACTGGGAATAAAAGGAGTAATGATGATGCCTTACCATCCAGAAACCAAAGGGATGGTCAAAAGGGTAAGTGATACTCTAGTTGCTACCTTGTAAAGATTGTTTCTGGTAAACCTTCCACCTAATTAATGTACTTATTAGTGGCAACTTTTGTCTATAATTTAAGCTATCATTTGTCAGATTGGCAAATAATCTTTTGATCTGCTTCTTAGACGTCAGGCTTGTTTGCCTCTGATTTTTTGTTCCATCTTTAAACTGAGCCTAATTATGACATCATTAAATTTTTTTGGAGAGCTTGATGAAAGTTTTGATAGGGTACAGTGTTCTGCCTAGCTAACATTCTCGAGTGGAATATCAAAGCTAAAGAGTATTATTGACAATTATGCTCTAGAACCTCCCAAATTATCATGGTATTAGACTTTAAAATGTTCAATCATCCTCCAATGGGGATGTTTAAGTCTCAGGGAGCGTCCTTTGGCTCTTGATTGGGCCATCTTTCCGTTCCCAAATAAAAAGACACCGAAGAGGATGGTGGTACCTCTCATCACTCAGGGTGACCTCGCTCACATAGTAGATGGCCAATGGGTAACAGATCATCTGCTTTGGATCCCACCTCCAATACCCACACTTACCTTGGCAGAACTGTTGCGGGGAATTAGCAAAATCTGTGCTGAGATTACCGAATTGAAATTGGTTAGATCTAATTCAGCTGGCAATCTGGCTGATGCCCAAAATTTGAATGACTGTTAAAGCATGAAGAATGAGTTATCAGCTGGATCGCCTGATGGTTCCAATTCATTCTCCAGACCGGTTGAACAAATATTGGGTGCAATTGACAAGGATTCAAAGCCCTCAAATAATAATTTGGGTGTTTCGCCTGATGTGCTGCTGTTGACTGAACGAACAGTTAAATGACTGAGCGTGGGTGGGTTGGCCATCTCAAACCGTTCCCAACCAAATGGACCCATCCCTATAAGGGATGGACTTGGGGGATTCCCATCACCCATCAGGCCAAACGCTGTCATGCTAATTGTCAGAAATGTAATCAACCCTGGTTCAGACGTTTGAGGTCAAACTGACAGAGACTTGGCCCACCACCAAATTTTGTGATGTCAGTTCCCCAAAGAATAAGCCCCCCCATTCCCAAACAATGCGCCAGTCAGGCCAAATTTTTTGGGACCCAACCCCATCCTGTCACTACCCAATTGACCACTATTTAATCAGTTGCATGGCACTGAGAAAATTGTTGGTTGATTTTCTTACTTTCCTTTCCAAATAAATTTTTACCAAAAAATCTAATTTCTTATTTCCCATTCTGACCGCATCCCAGATGGCTTATCCCTGGTGGTCCATCACCCTGCACTCTGGGTGGGCTTTGCCAATTCTTTTGGTCACCATGGCTCCCTCTATCACCAATTGGGCCCAGCGAGTCTGACACTTTTGGTCTTACAACCCCGCTCTTATGAATTTCTGACAACAATACATGGGGATCTTATGGCCCTATATACAACAATGGACAGAGAGAATCCATCTCCCTATCGCCCCTGATGAGCTAACCTCTCAAGCCAAGAATCTCATTGATACTGTCCCAGTAATCCCACCTCCTGCAGTTATAAGCACTGAGTTGGGAATGGGTTCAGTGTGGTTTGCCGTTGGGACACTCCTTACCCTGTTGTTACATCACCACTTCGTGGTATCATATTTCCCAGCTCCATATCAAGTCATACAGTCGGCAATGCCCCTGGCATTCTGGCTTGCTTTTTGGGTGTTCATACATACTGACTGGCAGGCCAGTCTAAACTTCTTCTGCCGTTTCCATGATTTAATCGACCAACCATTACTTCCACCCACTTCCGCCTTGATTTTTGAATTAGGCGCCACAGTGGTTACCCTCTACCAGATGAACGTACAATCAGTTTTGTGTTGTTTGTTGTTCATTTGGTCACTTTCTGACTTTGGGAGAAGCATCCACTCTATTTTGATAAACTTTCTTCAAGCCACCCAATATGTGCAGATTTCATCTTCTATTACTTCCTCCATCCTGAAAATGATCAAGTATCCCCTCCCAAGAAATCGCCAATCAGGTTCTCGACGCTCTCACTGAAGTACAAATGTGGACAACAATTGCACTCAGTAACGCTTCTGCAATATCTCATGCCCAACAAGGGCTCATGTTGTTAGATGCCGTGGATGGAGATGACCGCCGTTGGATGAGAAGCCTTTTACATTCCTCCTCACAAGAAGGAGACTCCATTTCCCTGGTGGCTGTTGTATTTACTGCTTTAAAACCCCATGTGTCCCAATCAGACCACTTATTCAGACTACTCCTAAACATGGCTGAAGCCCCTTGTTTGGCTTCTCTGATTTCTACCTTTTGTGAGCTAGCTTCCGCATCAGGTCTATCTATCAATATGCTTCAGGCAGTCTTTAGAGCGAGCTTGGATTCAGTTTCTGCTCATCACGTGGCCTGGTCTACTATCCAGGAATCAGTAAATCAAATATGTGCCACCGCAACTACTATTAAAGCGTTACCTCGCCACATTTCCCCATAATAGAAGGGGAACTTTATGTTAGGATTTCCTAACAAAGATGTAGATGGTGCATCCAATACCAGAATAGCAGTTGAAGTGGGTCCTAACCCTGCCATAACCCCCAAGTCCGAGTTGGCGTTTCCAGAGTTAACTATGAATGATTCTGTTCAAGCCCAGATGGAAGAAATGACTTTTCCCGCTCTTGTACTTCTAATTTTCGCCCCTGCTAAGAACCCTGACCCTGGTCCCGACATACCCATTATTTCTTCAGTCATCCATGGGTTGGTCAAATCTCCCAATAAACAAAATTCCGCTTATTTCCTTGTCCCTATGAAATCAAAATTGGTCCACATCATGTCTCCTTCGAAGCTCTGGTGGATACCAGAGCAGCGGGGAACTTCATGAGCGTCGAGTTGGCACAACAATTAAAATTGGAAGTGGATGTGGGTTCCTCAGTAATGGTGGGCTCTTCTGCTTACCAGTCTTCATATGTTGTTCACCGCCCAATACAATTCTCAATCCACCAATATAACTTCTGCAATCAATTTTTTGGCCATGCCAAACTTGGTATTCCCAGTGATCCTGGGTGTGGAATGGTGGCGTTGACAACACGTGAAGATTCATTTAGAGTCTAATAAATTGTCATTTACCAATGATGATTCAGAGGGAGAGTTCCTTTTGATCAACACCCTCAAAAAATACAAGGGACCAGCTTTATCACTACCTTAGTTACCTCCGCGGGCATTCCAGCTGATTTTCCCAAAAGCTTAATGCAATATTGGGGAATCTTTGACATGGAAAAAGCGGACTGACTGCCAAAACATACCAGGTAAAATTGTGGATTTCGGACAACCATGGAATTGGTGAACATTAACTGCCCGTTGTATCCTCATATGGCGGAGGAAGAGGTTGCACTCAATACCTGGTTGGACGACATGTTAAAAAAAGGTTGGTTGTTTAAAGAAACCTCCCCCGTCGCCTCCCCTATTGTCTTTGCAAGAAAATTGGATGGATCACTTTGTCCTTGCGTAGATTATGGTCACCTGAACAAAATAATAGTTACAGATCCCTATCCATTGCCTTTAGAGTAGACAATCAATAAGGCAATTGCCAAATCCCGTATGTTTTCAAAAATGGATCTGGTGAATGCTTTCAACCAAATTTGGGTGATGGAAGGACAGTAATGATTAACTGCAATCTGAATGAGGCGAGGAATTTTTCAATTTTGAATAATGCCCTTTGGGTTGAAAAATGCTCCCGCTACATTTCAACAAATGATTGACAACGCGTTAGGGGATCTCCAGTTCTCTTGTGCTATTGCATACATTGATGATATCCCAGTTCATTCCCCAACTCCTGAACAACATGCTATCGACTTGAAATCAGTGGTGGTCACTTTGCATAAAGCAGGGCTGTTCCTCAAAGCTTCTAAGTGCGAGTTTTATAAGGAAGAGGTCACATTTCTTGAAAACCTGGTTCTCAAAGAAGGTGTCACTATCCCTCCCAACAAATTAGATGTGATCCAAGAATGGCCAACTCTGACTACACAGGAGCAACTTCAGAGTTTTTTGGGAACTATCATTTTTGAAAAAATTTTCCCTCGCACTTTCCCAGTTGGCCGCTCTGCTCCATCCCCTCACTGGAAAAAATGTACCATTTTGTTGGACCCCTGAATGCCAGCAGGCGTTCAAATCATTCAAGGAGGTGTTCATGTCTCCTCCCATTTTAAAACATGCTGATCCCACCAAACCATATATCATCACATGTGATGCTTCATCGGTAGCAGTGGGCGTGGTGCTGCTTCAGGACCACGATGGTCTTAAACATCTGGTCGCTTATTTTTCCCAAAAATTCACCACTATGGAGCAATGTTGGGCCATTTACGATAAGGAACTGGCGGCTGTTGCATGGGCTTTAACTCATTGGTGATACCTGTTACAGGGTGCTCATCATGAGCTAACAGTTCACATGGATCACTAGGCTCTCTTGTATTTCCGCAAGCCCCAAAAATTAGCACACCAACAGGCCCAAACCTATTGGGACCTGTGCAGTTTCAACTTCAAATACAAATATGTCAAAGGTACGCTCAATGTCCTTCCTGACTTCCTAAGCCGTAGCCTGGCTCACTGTCCCTTGGAACCTGAGGAAGTGGATCTCGTTACCATGATCCCTGCTACTCAGATTCTGTCAATTGTTCCCTCTGTTGTTTCCTCTGCCGCGTTGTCTCCTGACAATCTATTATTGGCCCAGTTGTTAGCCAGTCAAACGGCCTGCCCTGAGGGCGTGGAGTTGGTCAAGCAGTTGACTCACTCGAGTCCCAAACACTCCCTACACTCCTTAGAAGAGGGGCTCATTGACTTCCATTCTTGTGTGTGGGTTCCCCCTCCTTCCACCTGAAAGTATTCCGCGCACACCATGATCCCCCATGGTTGGTCATCCTGGTAACAAGAAATGCATCAATCTGATCAAGCAAACCTTCAATTGAGCAGGACTGACTAAAGAGGTTCCAGCTTGGATTGCCAATTGTGTTAATTGTGCTAGGGCCAAGTCAGATTGCTCCAGTAAGAATGGCCTCTTACACCCTTTACAGCAGGTGGAAGGTCCGTGGACCTCGGTGTCCATAGATTTTATCATTGATCTCCCCTGTTCTAATGGGTTCACAGCGGTGATGGTAGTGGTGGATCGCTTTACAAAATTTTCCCTTTTTATTCCTTGCACTTCTGCAATTATGTCAGAAGAAACTGCCCATCTTTTTTGTACAACATGTGTTTTTGATGTTTGGTCTTCCCCAGGAAATCGTTAGTGACTGGGGTACTCAGTTTACTGCACACTTTTGAAGTGAACTCCTATCGATCCTAAAGATAACCCCCTGTCAATCCATGGCATATCACCCCCAGTCCAACGGTCAGAACGAGTGGGTTAATTAAGTCCTTGAACAATACCTGCGTTGTTATGCCACAGCAGCGCAGGATACTTGGTCCAGTGACTTGCCTCTCACTCAATTTGCATAAAATAATGGGATTTATGCATCCACGGGGTTTTCACCATATGAAGCAACGTTGAGATAAAATACATTGTTTTCAGTTGGGACATTCTTGCGACCTGAGGTTCAAGCTGCCGCGGATCATGCTACCCATATTTGATCAACTCAAGCCTTAGTGTGGGAACATCTCACCAAAGCCATTGATGACTATAAGCAATTTGTGGACCGTAAGCGCCTTCCAGGTCATGACTTTATGGTGGGTTCTTATGTCATGCTTGATACCTGTCATTTGCAAATTCAAACGCCTTCCCACAAGTTTGCCAGTAAGCATTCGGGTCCTCACTTAGTGGAGGATTTATTGGGTAATGGGGCATTCCGTCTGAAGCTTCCCGCGCATTGGGAGCAGCACCCAGTCTTCCATGTTTCCCAATTGTAGCCCTTCAAGGGTGTAATTCCCATGGACCCAGAACCAATCATCCTCAATAACAAGGAAGAAGCTGAGGTAGAGGCTATCTTGGCATCTCACAAGTCACGACGTTCAGTCCAATATCTCGTGGCCTGGAAAGGATACCCAGCCTACAAAAATAGTTGGGTCAAGGCGCGCGATTGTGCAAACTGCATGGCCTTAGTCAAAGCTTTCCACGCATCCCACCCTGAGGCCCCCACCCTCCTCAGAAAATCGCGACAATTATGGCTATCAAGCTTCCAAAAGCACACAAGAATGTGGCCCTGGTGCAATTTCCCGGTGGGGGTGCCATTCCTTTGGAAAAAGGAAAGGGTAATGTAAGTCTCAGGGAACGTCCTTTGGCTCTCAATTGGGCCATCTTCCCATTCCTGAATAAAAAGACACCAAAGAGGATGGCGGTACCTCTCATCACTCAGGGCGACCTTGCTCACATAGTAGATGAGTAATGGGTAACAGCTCGTGTGCTTTGGATCCCACCTCCAATACCCACACTTACCTCAGCAGAACTGTTGCAGGGAATTAGCAAAATCTGTGCTGAGATTACCGAATTGAATTTGGTTAGATCTAATTCAGCTGGCAATCTGGCTGATGCCCAAAATTTGAATGACTGTTAAAGCATGAAGAATGAGTTATCAGCTGGATCGCCTGATGGTTCCAATTCATTCTCCAGACCGGTTGAACAAATATTGGGTGCAATTGACAAGGATTCAAAGCCCTCAAATAATAATTTGGGTGTTTCGCCTGATGTGCTGCTGTTGACCAAATGAACGGTTAAATGACCAAGCATGGGCAGGTTGGCCATCCCAAACCCATTCCCAACCAAATGGACTCATCCCTATAAGGGATGGCCTTGGGGGATTCCCGTCGCCTGTCAGACCAAACAACATCATGCTAATCATCAAAAAAGTAGTTGAGCCCTGGTTCAGACGTTTGAGATTGAACTGACAGAGACTTGGCCTGCTGCCAAATTTTGTGATGTCGAATCCCAAAGAATAAACCCCCCCATTCCCAAACAATGCGCCAGTCAGGCCAAATTTGTTGGGACCCAACCCCATCCTGTCACTACCCAATTGACCACTATTTAATCAGTTGCATGGCACTGAGAAAATTGTTGGTTGATTTTCTTACTTTCCTTTCCAAATAAATTTTTACCAAAAAATCTAATTTCTTATTTCCTGTTCTGACCGCATCCCAGATGGCTTATCCCTGGTGGTCCATCACCCCGCACTATGGGTGGGCTTTGCCAATTCTTTTGGTCACCATGGCTCCCTCTATCACCAATTGGGCCCAGCGAGTCTGACACTTTTGGTCTTACAACCCTGCTCTTATGAATTTCTGACAACAATACATGGGGATCTTATGGCCCTATATACAACAATGGACAGAGAGAATCCATCTCCCTATCGCCCCTGATGAGCTAACCTCTCAAGCCAAGAATCTCATTGATACTGTCCCAGTAATCCCACCTCCTGCAGTTAGAAGCACTGAGTTGGGAATGGGTTCAGTGTGGTTTGCCGTTGGGACACTCCTTACCCTGTTGTTACACCACCACTTTGTGGTATCATTTTCCAGGCTCCATATCAAGTCATACGGTCAGCAATACCCCTGGCATTCTGGCTTGATTTTTGGGTGTTCACACATTTCAACTGGCAGGCCGGTCTAAACTTCTTCTGCCGTTTCTATGACAGGATGAGCCTTCTGTAATCAAATGGATTGTCAAAAAATGAGCCCTTGCCTCTAAACAGGAAAGACTTAATAAAGAGATTCAGGAATCATCATGGGATGAGACTCCATCTTGATGCTAGCGGTTGCCATCCAGATGTTCTCACACAATGGGAGTTTGACAATTTTGAAGCCAATTAAAGAGAAAGGCCATGGGCTTGACCCTCATATTGGATGAGAATTAAAGATCATGAATGAATGAATGAATGAGACTTGAGCGCCCCATTCGTCACAAGGGCACCCACTCATCCTAAAAATATTAAGAGCTTTCAAAAAAAGATTTATATATCTTTCCTTAACAAATACAACCTACTTATCTTTGAATAGTTATGATAAGCGATATCATAACCCAGAGTATTGCATAATACTGGACCCTGAAGAAGCAAAAGTGCTAAATTATTGCTATCTCCAGCCATTCTGATTAACCAAACCATTCTAAAGATCATCCCCAGCTTCTATTCTTACAGCTCTGGGCACCTAATTTTCGTAACACTTGGAGTTTCTTGCAAAAAGCTGAAACTTGGTGCTCACTACAGGGGCACCCTGATCTGTAATCAATGAAAATGTTGATCATAAACCATGGAAGAAATTACTAGTAATGGATTCTCTTCCCCCAATAAGGAGAAAAGAATCACTCAATGTGTTAATACTTCATAATTTGAGATTTAATCAATCTAAAATGAAAGCCTATAGTTCTGAGCCACATTGCATCCAACTTCCATGCTGTAAACTTATGAGAGTTGTGTACTAAATTATCCTCAATAATTAGCACCAATTGTAAACTTTCAGCTAAGTTTCTCGCCTTAGCTCTCAAGTCTATGGAACAGGTTCTAGTATAGGTTTTGTAATAAATTATTTATATATTTAATAGTAATTAAATGGGTTGACATTAGAATGAAGAATATCTTTATATTTGAATCTTCACAGTCAATTTTGTTGATTGTTGTCTTCAACGCTATACTGGTGCTTGCCCTTCTAAACTTTGAAGGTACTTCTGAAATGAAAGGGATTTTCTCCCTCTGACTCTTCATTCTGGTGGAACTTAATCTACTAATAGGTTCAGATGTTCTCTATTTATTAATGAAACTTAACTTACTCTTAGGTTCAGATATTCTAAGTTTCTCTATTGGATAAGGAACCCGCGGAGATACTGCTATTAATAACATTTAGTAAAAGGATATCTGATATAAACTCTAATCCCAGGCGTAAAAATACAACAATTGTTTGACAGGCTATATATCAAAAAGTTCTATGGATCTTAAAGTATCTTAAAGTATTTGCTTTTATAATATAAAAAAGATTTATAAAGAATCTGGAGCTCAACTCCTGTTGGCGCCACATTGGGGAAATGGCAGCTGTTGTTGATGGATCAGACCTTGAAGTCACACCTATGAGGATCTTCCTCATTCGGTTAGTTGGGTTCCACCGCCAACTAGAAATGTGATCTCTTCTGATTATTTAATAAATGAGTCCTCACATTCTAATCAACCCCAGAGGTGTACTTTAATGAGGCTAGCAACCTTCTTAGGAAATAAGACCTTTACCCATTAACTACAGGTCACTTTACCTAAAAGGTTAGTCTGCAAGTTGCTACCAGAAGCGTTGTCAATGTTTCAACAACTGAACATAAATTCCTTTTTTGATTGGTGACAAACCCCAATTGACTAAACAAAAAATAAAAAATCATCAATAAAATTGATAATCAAAGCACTTGTTTGCTGTCAGATATCGTCCTCAATGAAGGATTACCAATCTGGCAGAATCAACCCTGACATATCAATTATTAAATGTGAAAGATAAATCTCTGGATAATGGTTATTATCCAGAATGATGACTCTCACATCCACTAGCGGACCTCATCCCCTAGTGGACAAGCAAATATAATAATTTTCAATTAAGCCAGGTAATGTGGGCATACTAAAATCCTAACACATCCCCCACTTCACCATATTATCCAGTGATGATAGGTTTTCAGAGTCAGACACCGCTTCCTTATGAGACTTAACCAACAATTCTGGTTCAGAGGTCCTTTTTTGGACTTAAACTGCACTTGTGGTTCAGTGGTACCCTTCTTGCTGCCTCCTCCTTAGAGAGCAGTTCTATGTCCCCATGCCGTACCATGACTATTTGTGGTTGTGGTCACTGACAATATGTCTGGAAAGCCTGTATTACCCCAGGTTGAGATTATATGACCTTACACCATTTAAGGAGCATCTTAGTCAGCTTCCCCAATTTCTTAGTCACTGTACTACAACAGGATGGGCTCTCTGTTTTCAATCAGAGCAGATCTTCTTCTCTTCTCTCCTCAAGACTCTTTATGGCAGATCCAGTTTCAAACTGGGCTGATCCTGTCAGTGATTGATGTGAACACCGCCAGATGATTTGATCGTGGAAAACAAAAATTAATAAGAAATATATTTTCCCTTTTTTATCTTATATTATTTTTTATATTACTTTTTCTCTTTTTGCAATTGGAAATAACCTATTGGTAGGTTTAGAGGTCCATCTTTATTTTACACCTATACTGGTTAAGAGGTTACTTTATTGTGCATGAGCAGAAATTATGGTTTAGAAGTATTTTTTAAGACTTAACCAATTTATTGGAACTTAACCTATTATTAGTAGGTTCAGCGGTCCAAATGAAACATTGTAATTACTTTTCTATAGATACAATGCTTTAAGTATTTGGTTTAGACCCTGTTCGTTATACAACCTTTGGTGATGTTCTTTATTATATAAGCATCTATTGCTGACTTGGAGATAATCTTGAATAGACCCAATCATAGGGCGCAAACTTGTTTCTTCTTCCAAATCCCTGGGTATTACAATAAGCTACCCTATCCCCACATGGTACTATTTCAGCGCTGGTCAATCTTTATTATTCATATTCCTGCTCTTATTGACTTTATAATATTGTATTAAATGCCTGTGCTTGCAGTTTGATAATAATATTTGCCAATTGGGTCAAGTATTGCTCTGCAATTATACCTAAAGCTGGTTACATGGCAGAACAAGGTTGCAGCAGTGAGGCTCTTCATCCATTAAAAGTTTGAACGGCATTTTCCCTGTTGCATTTGATAATCAATATTATAATAGAAGTTAACTTGACATAGATAAGATCCTCAAGTGGAAGATTTTACACTATTAATATCTGCAGCATTTCAGCTAGCATTTCATTGACTCTTTCTACCATTCTATTCATTTCTGGGCGGTAGGGAATAGAAAACACTGCTTGGATTCTAATTAGTTTGTTCAGCCTTGGGATCACATAGGATGTAAAGTTGGTTCTGGTGTCACTTAATAATAATTGCAGGCATCCATGCTGTTAAACTACTTGGTCCAGTATGAATCTCGCCATTCTCATAGCATCTACTATGCTAAAGACCTTCATCTCAACCTATATATTCAGATGGTCTATTGTGAGTATTATGCACTTAACTCCTAAGTACTAAAGCTCAAGGATCTCATAATATCTACTGACACCATGTGCCAAGTGAACTCAGGCATACTAGCTGGTATCCCATCACATTCTTTTCGCAGCTTGTGGAGTTGAAATTCCATGCAACAGGTCAAATAGTCTATGAAAACATAATTGATTGATTCCAGGTAATAATATTGGCGTAACTAGCTTATCATTTTTCTAAGGCCACCACGCCCAACAACTTTGTGCATGGAATGAATGATTTCCACTTGTTCTGATAGTTTTAGAGAATAAGTCTATTTTCTGTCAATTGATTTGTAAAACTGTCTGTTCTTCATTTTGGTATTCTTCATTGCTTTCTTTAGCATAATCTATTGGGGCTCATTCCCAATATTCCGTTTGATCATCCACTGAGGTAATTCAATAGCTTGATGATACACAAATTTTTTTAGTACTAGATGGGATACACAACTTTAACAGCAGGTAATCTCATTAATCTGTCAGCATTCTGATGTGCTGCTCCTACTCAGTGTATATTTTAATTTGTAGGCTTGCAAGTTCAAAGCCCTTTGTTAATAATCCCTCTGGTTCTTTAAGGTTATTTAACTAGCTTAAAGATGAGTGATCGGTCACAACCTTAAAACTTGACACATGTATATATACTCGATATTGTTTACAGGCATTTATCACCGCTAGGCACTTGCACTCTGTCATAGTGTATTTCCTTTCCGCTGGTGTCAATGTTTTTCTCATATATGCCACTGGATGCTCTTCCCTTTCATCATCTAGTTGACTTAAAACGTCGTCACACGCCTTTTTTAAGGCGTCACTTTGTATTATAAATTATTAATTGAAACTTGGATATTTCAAGACAAGAATAGTAATAAAGTACTTTTATAGCTCATCAAACGATTCTTGGGCCTCTTCATTCCACATGATTCCTATTTCATACCTTTTAGAAGGTGAAATAATGGTTTGGCAATTACAGAAAAATCTTTGATAAACTGGAAATAGTATCTGGCCATCCCAGAAAAACGGGTATATCTTGAATGCTATTAAAGATTGACATCCATTTAA
The DNA here is from genome assembly GCA_022478985.1 of Massospora cicadina. NCBI lineage: Eukaryota > Fungi > Entomophthoromycota > Entomophthoromycetes > Entomophthorales > Entomophthoraceae > Massospora > Massospora cicadina. Next base: position 99,333 of record JAKSZP010010804.1, read on the forward strand.
TGGCCAATATCTTCTGCGGTTGCAGTTGCAATCTTCCAGAGTTTATCACATCCCCAAATACTCAAGCTCTTTCTTAAAGGAATGGCATTTTCTCATCTTGATTTTCAGATTCGCCATTGTTGGGCATTTGAAAACTTCCTCCAAGTGCTCCAGGTGATCAGTGAATGTCCTGCTGAAAACGTTGATCTTGTCTAATCGTAACAAAATGTAAAAAAACTTTAATTCATTTAGGATATAATCCATTGCTTTCTGGAAATTTGCCAGCGCATTACACAATCCCTGGGGCATTCTCATCAGTTGATATAATCCCTGTGCAGTGATTATCACACATTTCTCTTGATCTTCTTTTGAAAAGTCTCTGCCAATATACTGAGATATAGGCCATCACCAAAAAAATACTTGGTTTCTCCCAGGTGATTAATTGTGTCATCAATCTTCAGCAGCGGACATAAATTATTTTTAATGATTTAATCAAATGGAGCTAATTGATCACCCCTAAATTTGATCCATACTTTTTCTTTACAATTAGTATTGGACTTACCCATGGACTTGACAACAGTAGAAGCCCATGCTCAATCAGCTTTCTGATTTCTTCACTAACTAATGCTTCAGCAGCCCTGGACAAGAAGACAGGCCTCATCCATATCAGCTGATATTCCCAGTGTTGACCTTATGGATCATATTTTTAGCACATCCAAGGTCATGGTCATCCTGGGCAAATATTACCCAATACTTCTCAAATAGTAGTAGCATTTATTCTTTCTGTCATTCTGATAAATCAGCCAGTTGCTCACAATCAACCAGTACATTGACGCTTTTGGAAGCATCCACCAGTAATCTCATTTCTGTCAACATTCTAAAATCATGGAATTCTCTGATTTCTTCCATTAGTACTAAATGCACAAACTCAATAACTTATTTCAATACCTTTATTGGTTTCTAGCTAAGATCGCCCAGTAGCACTCATATTTCACCATGGACTGGCATTATAATCCCCAGCACTACCCATGGCTCTAGTTTCAATTTATTTCATGGACAAACGACTTCTCAATATAATTGTACTGGGATTTCTAATGTTACCCTTTGTTAACTATGACTTGCATTCCTGGCAGAAAAGTACTTTTCATTTTTCCACAATGGTATCCCACAGCTTTCAAAAATCTGCTTTGGCATTTTCTTAATTTTTTGTCCAATTAGCTTGTATCAGATGGGAATTATGCTGTAGTTTTAAATTAGATTTATAGATAATATTTCTCTTTATGTCAGCGGAATTTTTCCTCTCTGCTGATACACCAAGTCAGTCCTTTTCCCAAAACTGTCAAGGTATTCGCCTCAAAATCACACTTTCCACCATACTTTAACAGAAATTCTATCCTAATATATATGTCATGATTTTGATTTGAAAACACTATGGCTGGAGTTGATACCGCCAGCAATCTGAACCAAAGTGATAGTGCAATATATTCTCCACAAGAGGTTGTGGTATATGGTCCAGTAGTTTCATAGTCTTTCCAGTGCTCTAAATCTGGCAAAAGTTCGTTTGCTTCACCAACTTGGTTGAAATTATATTAATGGGCGCTCAACTGCTAATTATCACCCATATTCTTAAATAATTGACTATAGTGTCCACATATGTACACATAGAGTATTATAATATAGTGTTTACTGAGTGATTCACAGTATTATTACTGAATCTAGAGTATGAATTAATTGCACAGAAAAATCTGGAAACGATTCCTTAATTGCGCTAATAAGTAGAGAAACGTTCAATTTGTTAAGCTTTATCTTGATTAGTTCTTTCATGCTTTCATAGGTTCTGAACTTTTCCGCCAACTGACAAGCATATGGCTAAGCAATTTCTCTCATAATTTTGGGGCTATCACCTTCATTTTTGCTCAAATAATGGTATTTACATCCAAAATCAATCACCTGGTAGAGCAGATCAGGCGTTTCTTCAACTACAAAATAGATTGGAAAAATCCAGGTCATCTTTATATATTCAGGGGGAACAGGTTTAATCGCAGTGCTAGATTGTTCCATATCTATAATGCTAGTCCTTATCCCAAATCTTGCCCAGTTTCCTCTTCTTTAGCCTGTACCATAATAACTTGCTCTCTAGACTTCTTATCCTGACATTTAACAACTATGTGCTCAAGGTTTCCACATTGGAAGCAGCAGATGTGAGTTCAATCAGCTTGTTTCAGTCCTTCAGGCTTATTTTCAATTGTAAACCAATTTTGTTGTTATCAGGCTCAAAGAACTTCACTGTATTAAAAGTTCTGGCGGAAATGGCTATAAAATTCAATTGGGTGCTTTGAATGTTGATCCTAGCATCTTGATATATTCCACCATCTGTGATGTGGAAATTTAGTTTTGCAAACACTGAAACCATAGTGCAGTAAAAATTTCTTTAGGGTCAACTCTCTGCTTACATTGTTATGCGTGCATAATAATCTGATAATAATTTTGCATCAGCCTTAGTCTGCAATTACTGGTAAAAACAGTTGGTGAAAGCAGCCAGTGTTTTGTCCATTCTAAACCAAATTCTCTTAAACTTCTGTTTATGATAGCCATGTATTCAGGACTACCAAACTCAGTCATTGTAACTTCTTTGGCGTTGATATACGTTCCATTATCCCATTGAGATGGTGTAACACCATCTTTTGACATTCAAATGTCTAAGCAGTTCATCATAGTTACTGCTTTTTAAGTCGCCATATCCAAACATCATCATTTTGAATAGGTGAAAAAAATGCTGGTGCGTTATCCTGTTAAAATATAGGTAATTTTGGCATGCTCCAATATTCTTCAAATGCTACAGTGGCAGAAGATTCCTGCTCGGCAACCTGACTAACAATAGGTGTATCTTTGGGAGTCATCACCAAAATTGCAGTAAAAGCTCATTGCATATTTCTTGGGGTTTGTATTTTCCCAACTGGATTTTTGTGCATCTCATTGTCAGCTTCATTCGCCTCCATCTGGGTGCAATCACACCAGTGATTTTTGAGTTCTTTCAAGCGCTTTAGTATCTGCACTATATCTATCTCAATCTTGTGGAAGCGTCCTTACCCACTTTTTATTCAGTTTTCAGAAATAATATTTCTTTGATTGAAAGGTCTCCTTTCGTTTGAATGAGGTTACCTTCCCATAAAGTTCGTTATTTACCTTTCCAGCTTTTTTCATTTTCCTCCTCGGCTTTTGTCACTCACTCATCAAAATTAGTGAAATTGGTTTGTGATGCTGAGTTCAGCGTATTCTTGTTAATGGTTCCCAATTACGTCCACAGCTTCCTAAGTTTGTTTTTGTACATCATTGTGCTGATATGTCCTTCTTTTACATTTGGCTTGAAAACTCAACTACCCCTGTAATTAGCACTAAATGTAAACTTTGAGATAAGTTGGTCTCTGTAGCTCTCAAGTCTACTAAAGAGATTCTGATGTGTGCAAAGAAATAGATTACACAGGGAAACAAAAAAGGTTTTTGTTTGTTGCATGAGATTTTTCAACTGTTTCTATACATGTTGCTATTGATGATTCCAAATATGAAGTCATTTTTATGTACATATTCTAGTCTTCATGCAATACAGACGATACAGAATCATCTTTCCCCCGCTTCATATCAAGATTGACTTGATGAAGCAATTTGAAAAGCTCTGAATACTGAAAATGAATGTTTCAACACATTGTTTCTGCTTTTCCTGGTCTGTCGTTTGACAAGATGCAAGCAGGTGTGTTTGATGGTCCTCACATTTGACCCCATATATGTGACAAAGAATATGTCAGGAAGATGGATCAAAAGGAGAGAGCAGCATGTATGTCTTTTGTAGCAGTTATCAACAGCTTTCTTGGTAACATGAATGCAATAAACTATTTACTTCTGGTTCAAAGGATGCTAAAGAATTTTGCAAGCTTGGTGCAACAAGAGTATTAAGATGCACTTCCTGAATAGCCATCCTAATAATTTTTCAAAAACCTTGGGGATGTTAGCGATGAGCAGGGGGAACACTTCCATAAAGACCTGAAGGCAATGGAAGAACATTATAAAGGGCGATGGGACATGCATATGATGGAAGACTACTGCTTGAGCATCAAACGAGACTGTCCTGAGCAAGTCCACAAACACAAGATCTACAAGCGCAAATTCTTTCCTAAGTGAGCTTTGCATGCCCTTTGTCACAAAGCTGCATTAATTAATTAACAGCTTCCATCTTTATGTACATATCAATGCTACAGTTAAGAAAATTATAGGTTTTTATTAAATAGTGTTTTATGTCATATTTATGCTCAAAATAAGTGATTTTATTCCTTTGCAATTCAAAACTATATGCGTAATTGTACATCATTGCATGAGTTTTATGTTTAAATGACTTATATTGTCACCACAAAGGTGATTAAGATAATATCCCACATTTTTATACTAAGATAAATGCTGGAAATTTGATAGTTTTATATTAACATGAAAAATTGTTAAAAAAGAATTGCAAAAAAAACAGTAGCATGCAGAGAAAAACTAACTTCAGATATGAAATCAGCGCACCCAAATTAGTTAAGAACAAGTATTTTAATAATGCAGCAAAAATTTGCTCTCCTGTGTTATCAATATAGTAAATTAACTAAGTTAATGATAGTATTTAGACTATTTTCCTAGTTGAGATTTTCACAACTAGCTTGAGTATTATCCTCAGTGCTAGACTGGGTCTAACGCTTTTCTTTCTATCCTTGAAAGTACTTCTGGAAATCAAGTGAACTTCTCCCTCTCCTCTTCCTTCTGACGGAACTTAACCTACTTTTAGGTCCAAAGGTTCTCTCTTCCTCTCTTATTTCAGGAGTCTTCAGAGACCTTGATAGCAATAGGTAGACAAAGATACTGAAATCCTTCAATTCTAATCCTAAGAATAAATATACACCAATTTTATGACAGTCTGAATTATATTAATCTTTAAGGTTTATAAGTTTGCTTTAATTTAATAAAATATAAGGTAATTTATGGGGGAATTCAGTACTCAGCTCTTCTGCTGTTGCCCCAATTGGGAACGGCAGCCATTGCCAATGGATTATCCCTCCAAAATCGCACCCAACTATGATCTTCTTAACTCTTCTAATAAGATTCTGCCGCCAACTAGAAATGTGAACTCTTCTGGGTTGAATCTAAGAAGGTCTTAACGCCTTCACTCAATCCCATGTAACACCCCTTCTAAGCTAACAACATGCTTAGGTAATGGGAACTTTGACCCTTAAACAGCAGGTCATGTTACTTAAAAGGGAAATTCGCAAGTTGCTACTAGAGGCGTTATCAATCGCCCTAGAAACTAATAAATCTCTAAGTCAATCAGCAACAAACTTTAATCAACTTAAACAAAATTAAATTATCAAAACTTAAATGAATACTTAGATCACTTTTATATTGTTGTGGATCATCCCTGTAAGGAGAGTGTCTATAACTCTCCTGTTCCCAGAGTGGCAGTGCATGGTGCACCAGGCCAACGTCAGGGAACTAGCCTTTAGTGCCAGAGTGATTAGAGCCCAGCAGAGGGTGCTGGAGCAATAACCGTTTAGGCATAATATTGCGAATTTTATAGGAAAAATCCCAGTAAAAGCAATGAGGTGCACATATTGACAGGGCTAAGTGACCCAGGTTGGAGGAAACCTGGGCGAACAAATGGTGCACGAGGGGAGAGCTGCATGGTACTTGCAATGGCAAGGGTAACAGAGCGCGAGACCTCCTTGATGAGGTTTGCACACAGGAGCGTTTGGAATATCATATAAAATTTAAAATAGTGTAAAAGGGGAAAAGTTTATTTGAAAAGTCGACCAACAAGGAATGTTGGTCAGGGAAAATGTATTTAAGCTTGGACAGGGAAATCGGGGTTATGCCACAGTGGGCCCAAGCAGCGACTCACCAATAGGGCAATAATGCCATCCAAGTTAGTAGAATAGGCTGAAACTGACTTCACTTGAGTGATTGATTGAAGTTGGATTTGACCTGAGCGCGTTATTTTGTAGATGGAATGGGTTTTGAATCCCCATTACTTGACTAACTGAAATGAACCATCCGCCTTTATTTGGTAGATAGTTTGTTTTAATGCTTGGCCTGACGTCAGGGTCTGGGCGCTCAGCACCCCACTAGGACCAACCTGGGCATATTTTGCCCTTACCCAGCGCTGGTCTAGGGTGTGTTTCAGGTCTGGGAGGCCCTGTAGCTTCACTTTTGGGCCTCCAGGCGCCCAGCCTTATCTTTGAGGTTGGTCCCCACCATTATGTCATGTGTACATGACATTGCCCTCTCCTTCTGACGGGGCTCAAACCCCCCTCCAGGGGCTTGCGCCAGGGAAAAGTTCTGGTGGGCAGGGGCCAACTTCATGGTGGCAACGGTCAGTTTAGGTTGGGATTCAGCAGCCTGGGGAAAACGCTGGTGAAAGGCGTCAATCAGGTCTTGGGCATGCACACAGTCACGCGCTGGAACCCAACTGTTCTACTCTGCAAAGAATTTCTTCTAGAATACAAGATACTCAAGTCTTCTTCTTAACTGATGGTAGGTTACTATCTCCTCCAGTTCCCACTCTGGCGCCTCATCCTTGAGATAGGCCTCAGGAGTCTCTGATGGGGGGACAATCAAACAACGTCAGCTTGCTCTCATGAAACACAGAGAGGATCCAGGATGAGGGGGGGGAGATCTGGATGGTATGAGGCATGGCCAACCTTTCTAACAACGCGGTAGAGCCTAATACTCCTTGGTCCCAGCTTCTTACATGGCTGCTTGATTGGAATTTTACGAGCATCAAGCATCATGAGATCCCCTTCCTTGTATGCGGGACCCACTTGACGCTTCCCATCGGCGTTATCCTTATATACCTGCAAAGCCACCTCCAAGCTTGTGGAAACCCCCTGGTGGACCTTCTTTATGATCTTGGAAAATTCCAACACCGCTTCAACCTTTGACCCACAGCTGGACTCCATGTTAAAGGCGGGGTAAAGCCATGGCTGGCGAAAAATGGGTAACAGCCAATTGAAGAGTGCAAGGTATTGTTGTAGCTAAACTGGGCCATGGGAAGGTGAGAAGCCCAATCTGAATGATCTGCAGCGGTGTAACACCGCAGAAACTGTTCCAAGCACTGGTTCACTCGTTCAGTCTGCCCATCTGATTGGGGATGATAGGCAGTTGAACGGCAAGGGAGAATCTGAAGAGTCTTACACAACTATTCCCAAAAAATGGAGGTAAAATGTGGGCCCCAGTCGCTGATAATTTCTTGAGGGACCCCATGGAGCGCAAACACATGGATGACAACAAGCCTAGCCATCTCAGCTGCGGTTATGGTGGTTCTGCAAGGAATAAAGTGGGCAAACTTCGTGAACCAGTCCACCACTACCATGATGGCATTATAACTATCTGAGACTGGTAAATCCACAATGATATCAACTGAGATGGAGGTTCAGGGCCCATCAGCCTTTTAGACTGGTACCAACAACCCTGCAAAAGGTTGACGATTGGGTTTCATCTGGTTGCATACCAGGCACTTCTTATAATACCGGCCCACCTGAGCTGACAAGCCCTTCCAATTGTATGTGCGACGTATCAGCTCCAAGGTCTTTGATTTTCCCGGATGACCAATGGTGATTCCATCATGATGGTCCTGATTGATGTCCAGGCACAGTGGTCCAACAGGTACCCAAAGGCGTCCCTGGAACCACACCATCTCATCCTTTACGTGATAGCCCCTGGATAGATCCTCTTGATTTGAAGCGCTCTTTGCAAGTACCATGGCATATTCACCAGACAGCGACTGAGAGAGGACGACCTTTCTGAACATACCATATTCCTCCACGTTATCCGGAGGTGCAAGCGCTGGCCCGTTGGCCAGAGGAGAGGGTCGTTGAGGCAGAAGTTTACTTGGAGGAATTATCACCTGGGTGTTGTGAACTTCTACCTCCTTGGGATCAGGCGCCAAAGCAGGGTTGCGGCTCAAAGCATCCGCCAAACCATTATCCTTGCCCTTGGTGAACTCATATGTGAATGAAAAATGGGCAAGGGTCTCATGCCAATAGGTCTGCCGTGGGGTTAAGACATGAGGAGAGCGGTAGTACAGCAAGGCACGGTGGTCTGTACATACCCAGAAAGGTTGGGATGAGCCATGTAAGTGGTGACGCCAATAAGTCAGCGCCTTCACCACTGCTAATAACTCTTATCATAAACGGCGTAATTCAACTCTGGTAAAGACATTTTCCTATAAAAATATCCCACCGGATGCTCTATACCATCTTCACCTACTTGCAACAAGGCAGCCGCTATGGCGAAGTTGGAGGCATCAGTAGACACAATGAACTCCTTTGAAGGGTTGACATGGTGAAGAACAGTCGTGGACAACAGGGTGCACTTCACTGCTTGGAAAGCATCCTCCAAAGTGGGGGACCACTGAAGCACCTTGGCACCACTAGCCTTGTATAGGGGAGCCGCCACCTCAGATTGATTTGGAGTGAACTTCTTGAGGAACGTGCACATCCCCAAAAAGCTCCTTAATTCCTTAACTGAGGTGGGGGTAGGCCACCCACAAATCGCCTTCTCCTTGTCTGGAGTTATCATGTGTCCCTTGTCAAACATGACGTTGCCCAGAAACGTGACCTGGGACTTAAAGAACTTGCACTTTGGAATCCTCAAAGTAAGGCTGGCTGCCTTTAACTGCTTCATAACTTGCTGAAGGTGAACTGTATGGGACTCCTGATCAGGGGAAAACACCAGTATATCATCCATTTAGGCAACCGTGCATACCCCCAACAGGTCCCCCAACGCTGCATCAATGCGGCGTTGAAAGATAGCAGGGGCATTCTTAATCCCAAAGGGCATGACCTGAAACTAGAAGATCCCTTTTCTGGTATGGAATGCGGTCAACCACTCTAGTCCCTTTTTAATCTGGATCTGATTACACGCGTTGGGGCAATCCAACTTGGAGAAGACCTTCGCCTTCTCCAGATAGCGTGCAAACTGTGAATCCAAAGGGATTGGATGGAGGTCTGGTACAGTAACATTGTTAAGGTTACCATAGTCTACACAGGGGCGTAAAGTACCATCAGACTTATCCACAAAGAGTAGGGGGAGAATACAGGGGAGGTACGCTGAAAAATCGCACCCTTGGCTAACTGTTCCTTTACCCACACATCCAACGCCTCCTCCTCCCGGACAGTCAATGGGTATAAGGGGAGGAGATACGCACCAGATCCACCATGAGCTTGAAGTCACAATCAAACTCATAGTGCTCATGGAGTGCGTTGGCAGATGATGCATCAAAAGAGGATTCCAAACCCTCCAGGCAAGAAGGTATAGGAATTTCCACTGAGGGCTTCTGCATTGAGTCAAGGCGACAAGGGAGACGGTGGGGCCAATGGGGCAATTTTCCTGGGGCGTTTTCTTCTGACAAAGGCACAATGAATGTACGACCATTCTTCATAGTGAGGGACAAGCTATTCTCCTTCAGGTTAGTTCTAACGTCAAACTTCCGCCACCACTCCACACCCAAAATGATAAGAAACAGGAGGTTTTTGATCGCACTGAAGTGATCAGATAAGTGGTACTTGCTAACCTGATAGTTCACTGTCCCAATGAACTTTAGAGTGGGAATACCTTGGGACGCCCCTCCTCTAACCACATCACCTGGCAAGTAACTCAATCCAAGGTAGTCGGCTAAGTACTGGTCCATAAATTTTCCAGAGGCGCCAGTATCCACCAACATAGTAGTGGCAAGCTTCCCTTAAGGAGAGGAGAGGGTGGCAGTCAGTAGTAAATACCCAGAATGGTTTTTATTTATGGAAGACAATGACAACACTTCACCAAAAATTTCTTCCTCTGGATCAAGCATGTCAACAGAATCTGTTTTGGAATCAAAAAGGGGGAGGGATAGTTGTCCACTATTAATACTGAGGCCACATACCCCACCATGCCTTCTGCAGGTGCATATGATTATTTATACCTTAAACGAAGTGCCTTTTCCACTTCCTTAGTGCGCTGAATCATGGTAGAGGTCAACCGTGGGTTCTTAGGGGTAATATGAAATACCAGAATAGGGTCCTCATCTAGGCCATATAAACTAATATATGGTTCAGAGGTAGAGACCAGGTTTTCGTTATAAAACGCGTTTTCTGACGTGAATGACCCTATCTTTTGATCCGCCATGGAATGCCCAATGTTATCCAAGGCCAACACCCCCAGGCCCATCTGCGCCAATTCCACTAGCATCGTCTGAGTGCGCAAGCAAAGGGAAACTCATTTCTCAGAATGGAATTTAATTAATTTGACAGAAAGTTGGAAGAATTAAGACTTTTGGACATCAAAACGTCTGTATCCACCAGGTAAAGACCACGAATGGTGGATACTTTCCATTTGGAGGCAACCATAATAACGCCGAGTTGCTCCAACCTTCAGGAAAAAGAGGAAACAGTGGTGCAGCTAATGACAACTGGAGCCCGCAGCTGAAAGCCACTGTTTCCACTTCGGAAAAGTTCCACACAGGAAAAGTTCATGCACATAAGAAATAAAGGTTGGTCAACTAATGTAAGGAGAGTGTCTATAACTCTCCTGTTCCCAGCGTGGCAGTGCTTGGTGCACCAGGCCAATGCCAGGGAACTAGCCTTTAGTGCCAGAGTGATTAGAGCCCAGCAGAGGGTGCTGGAGCAATAACCGCTTAGGCATAAAATTGTGAATTTTATAAGAAAAATCCAAGTAAAAGTGATGATGTGCACATATTGACAGGGGCGAAGTGACCAAGGTTGGAGGGAACCTGGGTGAACTAACGGTGCATGAGGGGAGAGCTGCAAGGTACTTGCAATGGCAAGGGTAATAGAATGTGAGACCTCCTCAATGAGGTTTGCGTACAGGAGCGTTTGGAATATCATATAAAATTTAAAATAGCGTAAAAGGGTAAAAGTTTATTTGGGAAGTCAACCAACAAGGAATATTGGTTGGGGAAAATGTATTTAAGCTTAACAGTGAAATAGGGGTTATGCCGCAGTGGGCCCAAGCAGCGACTCACCAATAGGGCAATACTACCATCTGAGTTAGTAGAATAGGCTGAAACTGAATTCACTCTAGTGATTGATTGAAGTTGGATTTGACCTGAGCGCGTTATTTCATAGATGGAATGGGTTTTGAATCCCCGTTCCTCAACTAACCAAACCAAACAATTTAACTTTATTTGGTAGATAGTTTGTTTTAATACTTGGCCTAACGTCAGGGGCCGGGCACTCAGAACCCCAATAGGACCAACCTAGGCATATTTTGCCCTTACCCAACGCTGGTCTAGGATGTGCTTCAGGTCTGGGAGGTCCTGTAGCTTCACCTTTTGGGCCTCCAGGCGCCCAGCCTTATCTTTGGGGTTGGTCCCCACTATTATGTCATGTGTACATGACAATCCCCAATGAAACATTAGTAGCCAAGCGGAATTAAATCCTGTCATATTAGTTATTTGTTAGGGATTATACAAACAATAGTTATTGTATACAGCAATAGCTCCCACAACTACTAGAGGGCTTCTTTCCCTAGTGGGAAAGTAGATAGTAAAATAATCGATTAAGCTGGATGATGTGGGCATATTAAAATATCAACACATAAAAATTTCTTAATTACCCGTGTAGGCCAGAGAATAGATGGAACAACTGCCAGGAGAACAGAAGGCTACGTTGGTTAACATCAGCATCAATTTACCTGAACAGATAATGTTCAAAACTTACTTCCCTTAAGGAGTCAGAGAGCAAGAGCCCATAGTGATATCTGAATTTTATGATTCTACCTACTAAGGAGAAGTAAAGTAATCCTTGGAAATATTTTTAAGCACCATTTCGAGATTTTGAAGAGTTAAACCATTGCTAAAATGAAGATATACATCTACGCTAACATTGATCAGTTCACACTATTCCCAGCATTAAAGAGACTTGGCTTTAAGAGCTAACCACATAGAAAGAACGTGTACTAAATGAAACCTTAGACTAATATTATGATATTTTCAGCAGTGGACCTAACAAGTAGGGCTTGTGCGATGGAGGGATTCACAGGATTGACACTGGGAGCACTTTTTACTTCCAATTTAAGCCATACCGCCATTTCAAAAGTTAAAAAAAGCCATTTTGAAAAAAATTACACCAGCCATTAAATGCATGCATAATATGAGCCTCCAAAGTTTCTTAGGCGCAACCATTTTCTGGTCAGAGAAAAGATGGTGCTCACCTCATAGTCTCAGACTACCAAAAATTGAACAATCTGGCAAAGAAAGATTGTTATCCTACTGCGCATTACAATGCTTTAAAATGGCTTAGAGGATCGCGCTACTTCTCATACATGGTCTTGGCAAGTGGGTATTAGCAGATGGAACTTTCACCAGAAGACCAGGAATAGTGTGAATTTATACTAGTAAGGGTCTGTATAAACCTAACGCGTATGCCACAGGGCTTGTGAAACGCCCCT
>JAKSZP010010805.1:0-111653 GCA_022478985.1 Massospora cicadina
GCCATTATCTGGTAACAACCTGCTTAGGTAATGGGGACCCTAACCCCATAAATAGCAAATTATGTTCCAGGAAATAGAACTTAAAAGTTGCTCTATGACAGGTGCCATTACTTGCTAGCAACTCACAAACCCTTTACTCAATCAGTGACTAAACCTGATCAACTCCTACAAGTCAGTTTTAGTTATTAAAGAATAAATCAACCACCTAATAGCTTGCTTATTGATAGGGATTATCCCTGACAAAACAATCATTAATCTGGAGGACTGTAATCTGGCATATTAATAAATATATGCTGGAATATTTCTCCAAATAATAGAGTTAATTATTTAATTGATAACCTCAACATCCACTAGAGGGATGGGTCTCCTAGTGAACCAACAAAATTAATTGTAATTGATGAAGCTGGGTAATGTGGCCAAAAATCCTACCAAATGTCCCCGCTTAACCAGAGAGCCCAGCATTGAAGCTTTTCTGAGGGGTGTATGCTGCGTGGATTCTGACTGAGTCAGCCAGAATAGTTTAAATTCAGAGTGCTCTTGGTCCATCTCCAGTCCTAACTCATTGGGCATAGGCTTAGTCCTTCTTCTTTGTGCGTGTCAAAATTACCCAAGTAGATTCCTCCCATAATATCTGAATTGTGGTGTCAATTAGTCAGGTGTGGTTGTCAATTAATCGCCTAGTTCAATATTTTTATTATTGTTATATTGAATAATTTTTGCTCCTTATTTAAGTGAGTTGAGTCTTTTAAAGTGTCAAGGATAATCCCTTATAGATTTAAAGGTTATATATTTTGATCACTAGTAACTAAGGTCAAGGATGATTGATTAATTGTTAATATTAAAATAGGAGGATTTACCAGAAATTTATGTCAGTAATGAATTGAGAGTTTAAGAATCATTGGCGGAATGCCAATTTGATGAAAGAATTTTTGAGATCACTGGAAATTAACTCCAAGGATGATCCAATCAGATAGTCATTTAGGGATTAGCAGGCAACTTTTGCTGAGAATAATTGTTCTGCAAGCAAAATTCCAAGGTTTCCATTATGAGAGCAAGCAAGGGTGATTTTGCCACCTCCAATTCTGAATACTGGCAACTGATTCCAAGGATATTTGATCATTTATAATATTAATTTATATATGACTCATCGGTGACTGATGTCAAGGATGACTTAAATCAATATTTGGCATTCTGGAAAGATGGATAGGAGGGAATAAGTGCCGCAGAAAGATAGCAATTGGATGCGGTCCCAGCATAGAATGCCAATGGGTTTTTGTTATAGGCAAAGTAGCCTAGCATAAATAATTGTAGTTCTCTCCTAATAAACATCTCTCTTTCGCCCATTTTATTGCTAAATGGAGTAGTGGAAGTGTCTTGGTGGTATAAGGTGGGACAGGAGATCCCCAAGGCAGGTGCGTGGTGATCCACCTGGAGTGGCTGACGCTGCCAGCTCCCATACCTCAGCTTTACAAGGAACCCCAATGGAAACCTGGTTAACTGGCCACAAACAATGATGGGCTGATGGCCGCTGTCAGGATTTTCCCTTTATTGGGGGAAGCCCTGACTAGGGGTCACAACCCACCTATGGGTGGATTCCAGATTGGGCTCCCCATTAACATGGGTTAAGCCCAATCTGTAAGGAGATTGTCTATAACTCTCCTGTTCCCAGCGTGACAGTGCGCGGTGAACCAGGCCAACGCCAGGAAATTAGCCATTAGTTCTAGAGTGATTAGAGCCCAGCAGAGGGTGCTGGAGCAATAACCGCTTAGGCATAAAATTGAGAATTTTATAATAAAAACCCATATAAGGACGACGCAGTGCATATATAGGATGGGGTTAGGTGGCCCAGGTTGGATGGATCCTGGGAGGACAAATGGTGCATGAGGGGAGAGCAACATGGTACTTGCAATGGCAAGTGTAACAGAATGCATGACCTCCTTGAAGAGGTTCATGCACAGAAGCGTTTAGAATATCATAAAATAAAAATAACCTAAAAGAGGGTATAGGTATATGGGAGTCAACCAACAAGGAAGTTGGTCGGGGAAAACATATTTAAACTTGACCGGGGAAATAGGGTTAATGCTGCAGTGGGATCAAGCACCAACTCACCAATAGGGCGATACTGCCATCAGATTTGATGGAATATGCCAAAACTGACTTCACTCGAGTGATCAATTGAAGTTGTATTTGACCCAAGCGTTATTTCAAAAAAATCAAATGGGTTAAGAAACCCCGCTCCTCAACTAACTGAATTGAACCATCCTCATTCATTTGGTAAATTGTTCATTTAACGCCTGGCTCGACGTCAAGGGCTGGGCACTCAGCGCCTCACTAGGACCAACCTGGGCATATTTTGCCCTTACCCAGCGCTGGTCTAGGGTGTGCTTCAGTTCTGGGAGGCCCTGTAACTTAACCTTTTGGGCCTCCAAGCGCCCAGACTTAACTTTGGGGTTGGTCCCCACTATTGTGTCATGTTCACATGACACAATCCAAAGTATCAGGGATTGACCCCGATAATTTGCTATAATTTTAAATAATAGTAAATTTGGCACAAGCAATTAATGTGAGGATGCCAAACAATCAATTGTGCTGTGGGAAATTATATTCCAATGTCAACCCAGTCAATTAACACCTTCTGGGAGCACCAGCGACTTATGCCAAGAATGCTCCCACTCCCCATTGTATTATTTAAGTTATTCAGTTTCAGCAATCAATGAAATTTCCCATTCTCAATCCAATTCTTGCATTAAGGTCCTATAAATACCTTGAGGCTTATTTTAATAAATTACCGCTTTTTACAATCTCTTTTCCCTTTTAGGTTAATTAGGGCCTTAATGGCCAATTAACTCGCTGGGGGCTTTGGGGCCCTGACTAATTATGGGCACAGGTTGGAGTTGCTCCCCCGTGACCCAACAACTGGTACTCCCTGCCAGGTGCCCCCAAGGTTCCCCAAGAGCTAATTCAGGGAAAAAAGGAGGGGCGTTCACAGATGAGGGCCATTGGCCTGAGACATATACCCTGGATCTAAACAACCCAGGAGTTACAACCTGGCCTGATCCCTGCCCCACAGAGGGCAAGCCAGGTTGGAAGTGGTAGGATCAGTCAGGGAGGCCCCCTGGCTGATCTGATTCTGGATACTGGGCAGACAAGCCTAGGATACCCTGTATCCTGCCCCACAGAGGTAAAGCCAGGATTATGGGGGCTAAGGGCCCCTGAAACTAGCCTGGGTGACCAAGACCAGGTTACTGGGGTGACATCCCCAATGCTGGCTCTTATGCTGATGCCAGCCCCAGCGCCAATGCCGGGACCTCCTCATGATGCCAGCCCCAGTACTGATGCTGGGTGCCAATCCCAGTGCCAGCTAAGCGCAGATGCTGGCTTTTATGCTGATGCCAGGACCACACTCCAATCACACTCGCCAGATCCCGCCATTGTGTCTGCACCGGCTACCTTAACCCATTACACCCTGCCACTCGGATCTGGTGCCCCCAACTTCGCTATGACCGCTAGCTGAAGCTTGGAGGGGTTATGTTGGGATTCTTCCTTTATTGGGGGAAGCCCTGACTAGGGGTCACAACCTGCCTACAGGTGGATGCCAGATTAGGCTTCCTATTAAATTGGGGTAAGCCTGATCTAAAGTATTGGGGATCAACCATGATAATTTATTATAATTTAAATAATAGTAAAGTTTGCACTGGTGACTAATGCTAAGGATGCTGAACGATTTATCGGGCCACATGGAATTATTTCTGACGTTGACCCAATCAATTAAACCCTTTTGGGAGCACTGTCAACTTATGCCAGGGTGCTCCCACTCCCCGTTGTATTTTTTAAGTTATTTAGCTTTGGCAATCAATGCTGAGAATTTCCCATTACCAATCTGATTCTAGCCTCAAGGTCCTATAAATACTTTGAGGCTTATTTTAATAGGTTACCACTTTTCATAATATATTTTCCCTTTTTTGTTTACTTAGGGCCTTAATGGCCAATTAACTCTCTGGGGGCTTTAGGGCCCTGACTAATTATGGGCACAGGTTGGAGTTGCTCCCCCATGGCCCAACAACTGGTACTCCCTGCCAGGTGCCCCCAGGTTCCCCATGAGAGCTAATTCAGGGAAAAAGGAGGGGGCGGTCACAGACAAAGTCCATTGGACTGAGGTATATATCCTGGTCCTAAAAAACCCAGGAAGTACAAAAAGGCCTGGCCCCTGCCCCACAGAGGGCAAGCTAGGTTGGAAGTGTAGGATCAGTCAGGGAGGCCCCCTGGCTGATCTGGCTCTGGATACGAGGCAGACAAGCCCAGTATACCCTGGCCTCTGCCCCACAGAGGGCAATCCAGGATGAGAGGGGGCTAAGGGCCCCCTGAAACTAGCCTAAGTGACCAAGCCCAGGTTACTGGGGTGTCATCCCCAATGCTGTCTCTTATGCTGATGCCAGCCCCAGTGCTGATGCCAGGTGTCAACCCTGATGCTTGCCCTAATGCTGATGCTGGGTGCCGATCCTAATGCCAGCCAAGCGCTGATGCTGGCTCTTACGCTGATCCCAGGGCCTCTCCCTGATGACACTTGCCAAATCCCACCATTGTGTCTAAACCAGCTACCTTGGCCTGTCTCACCCTGCCGCTTGGATCTGATGCTCCCACCTTGGCTCTGACCCCTAGCCAGAGCTTGGAAGGGGTTATGTTGGGATTCTCCCTTTATTGGGGGAAGCCCTGACTAGGGGTCACAACCAACCTACAGGTGGATGCCGGATTAGGCTTCCTATTAACTTGGGTTAATCCTGATCCAAAGTATTGGGGATCATCCCTGATAATCTAGTATAATTTAAATAATAGAAAACTTGGCAAGGGACTAATGCCAATGATGCTGAACAATCAATTGGTCCACAGGGAATTACATTCTGATGTTGACCCAATCAAAACCCCTTTTGGGAGCACTGGCGACTTATGCTGAGGATGCTCCCACTCCCCATTGTATTATTTAAGTTATTCAGCTTTGGCAATTAATTATGAGAATTTCCCATTCCCAATCTGATTCTAGCCTCAAGGTCCTATGGATACTTTGAGGCTTATTTTAATAAATTACCGTTTTTCACAATATCTTTTCCCTTTTAGGTTATTTAGGGCCTTAATGGCCAATTAACTCGCTGAGGGCTTTGGGGCCCTGATTAATTATAGGCAAAGTTTGGAGTTGCTCCCCTGTGGCCTGACAGCCGTCAGCCATGAGGGTGTGCAGCGTGGGAGTCATGGCCTTCAGTATGAGGATGTACTTGCAGTGCACATCTAAGAAGAACTGGCGATTGGTCATGAGGGAAAAGTAGCAAGAGGTTGGGCCACCCAGGAAGGAGGCTGAGGACCACTGATGCACTCTCAAAAGGGGATGATGGCGCTAAGATGAAGTTGTTGGTCTACTGAGTTGGTGGGTTGGACGTGGACTTGTGGGGGGTTAGTATGCCTATGAGGGCGAAAAAGCAAGGGTCAGCAGTTCTCATACTTTTTGGCCTGGCAGGCTGGCAGAGCCCTGATGCAGCGGATTGCAATATTTGTGACATTGCATATCTGTTCTTCTTCACTGCTGCCTCCGCAGAGCTTGGTTCCCTTAGCCACATGCCATGCCAGCCTAGTTCAGGTGTTCTTGTTGATATTAAAGGTCTGGAAAACCTGTTTCCCAAGGTGTGACTATACAGCTCATTGTCATTTATAGATATTTAAAGGGCTTCTCAAATTCTTTGTTCCCTGTATTCCCCCAGGCTGGGTTTATTTCTTAAGGAACACTCTTGGAAAATGTAGTTGCATCCAACTGATTCTGATGTTGTATGTTGTTTTGCTCATCGCCTCAGAACTACTTGTGGTGGACCCAGTTTCATCATGAGTTAGTCCTACCAACAACATAAGGGGACATCACCAGATACTTTTTTAGTACTAGCGGTGCTTAACCCAAAAGGGGGAGCTGCCACGCATCTTTATTTTTCAAATGGGCCAAACAAAGGGATTAATATAAATTAAAAAATTCCTAATATAACCCCTAGGTTACCAGCCTAGGAAGCCATATCAGATGGCGGGGAGGCTTTGGGAAACTTTTGTCCAGCGCCCGCTTTAGCTGGCGGACCATAGCGGACAGCATTGGGGTGGGAGCATCAGCAACATGGGGCATAAGGGGGTATAGTTGGGGGTTTTCTTCATTAATGAGGCCGGTGGTGTCCATCGCCTCAACATATTAAGCAAGTTGATGCTCAGTAAAAATGATGAGAGCAATCACACAAGTAAATGACTTGATGCGCTGGCATGTTTTGGGATATTTGGGGTCTAAAAGAGAAGTTCTTGCTGCATTGATGCAAGTGCAGCTCGCACCAAAAGCAAGCTCCTCAGTTTCATACTTCGCAACTTCCTCAAAATCATGAGGAAAATTGGGGATAGGAATACCCTCAACAAGGGGTCCCCATTGCCCTATGGAGCTGCTTGTGGAGGAGGATGTTGGCCGGGGCAGCCGCAGCTGCAACTGCCATATCACCAGATACTTTTTGATGATGATAAATAAAATTTGGATTTTGATATGTTTTCAATTATATATATACATATAATTTTTTAATTTTTTTTTGTATTTTTTCTTATGTAATTTTTTACCATGTGAAATAACTACTGATTAAGTTCAGAGGTCCATCTTTTTGTTTCCCCTATTCTGGTTCAGCAGTTCATTTTTTTGAACTTAACCATCTATTGTGGTTCAGAGGTCTATTTTTTAAGACTTAAACACCTCTCATGGTTCAGCGGCCCCACTGGGGACTTGACCAACACTAGTACTTGACCTATTTTTCTAGGTTAATTGGTCCTTCAAAAACATTGCACTTATTCCTCTCCTAGATTCAATACTTTAGATATTTTGTATGGACCCAGTTTACTACACGACTATCTGCAATGTCCTTAATTGTGTAGCCATCAGTCACCATCTTGGCGATCACTTCAAACATACCCAACCACAAAGAATCCGCTTATTTCTCCATCCAAAACCATGGATGTCACAATATGCTATTCTATTCTCCACATGGTACTCTTGTATCACTGGTCAGTTCTTGTCGTCCATCAACTTTGCTTTGATCCCTTTCCTTAAGGTCATATTGAATGCTTGCAATTGCAGTTAATCATATTGGCCAGTCAAATCAGACATTGGTTGGCACTCATCCCTGCTGCTGGCTCTACTGCAGTTCACAAAATTGGTGGTAAGGCTGCAATTTGTCTGGAAGTAATTCAAGCAGATTTCTTCCTATCACCATGTGATAACTTATATTATAAGTGAAGGTAGCCAAACTCAGGTAAGTTCTCAAGCGTAAGTTTTCCCTACAGCCAATTTTCTCAGCGTCACGGTCAACATTTTGTTAACTCTTTCAAGCATTCTGTTCGTTTCTAGTCTTTATGGAACTGATACTACTCCTCTGAAACCCAACAATTAATTGATCCTTGGAGAAACATAAGAGGTAAAGTTGGTTCCTTTATTGCTCAAGATCACTTAAGGGCATATGTGCCTGTAAACCACTTGATCCAAAATGAACTTCGCTATGCTCACAGCATCCTCTTTGTCAGGGCTTTTGTTTTGACCCTCTAAGTCCTGGAGACCAGCCCCTATAACTGGAAAGGGCAACACACCTCTTGGACAAAAAGAGGTCCCAAGGCCCAAGTGGACCCCCTGTTGCAGTTGAGCAACCTGGCGCACATGATAAATGAGCGCTGGATGACTGACTTTCCCCCAAGGATAACCCATTCCCACTCTTCCCCCTACTCAACCCTGATAAGCTTAATAGAGGGGGTCTGCAGAGAGATTGCGCACATCAGAGGCCATGGGCAGGACCCTGGGACCCCCACTCCCAGGCAAACTATGTAAAAATTTTGAGGAAACAGCATCTACCAACATTGGAGCCTGGCTTGCAAATTCTGGTCTGGGGGGCAGATCCAGACTGGCTGGTGCTGGAAATCAGGTGAGGGCATGACTCAGATCTCAAACCAGGAATCAAATGACTTGTACCAGTTGCCCCAACTCTCCAGGATGATTTGGGAAGTTCAGATCACAAAAATAGCCCAATTGAGAGTTTGGACCAAGTCTCAAACAACTCAGCCCAGTGGCCCCTGCCTCCCGGGATGAATCTGGAAAATCCAAATCATGCAAACAGGCCAGCTTGGATGATCAGGACCCAGATCAGTACTATTGACTTGGTTTGGTCTCAAAAATGTGGAAAAATTTGCAAAAGTATTTAAATTTTTGCAAGATTTTGAGTTTCCCTCCACCCCCTTCCAGCCAGCCAACCAAATCCCATCACCAAACCCCATATAACTAATCCCATAATACCTCCTCTATGCGATTCACTCAGTAATAAGGCAACTGCCCTGCCAAGGGGCAGTTGTTGGTTCAATCTCTTATCATTTCGCATTTTGTACTCAATAAACCACAATTACCCCATACAGCTTGCTGCAGCCTGTATCCACTTTACATTTTTATAAAATTCTGCCAAATGATCCAGCGAAGTGCGCTGTTGCCCAAGTCATTATCCCAATGTTCGCTGACTGGATTATCCAGTCGCTTGACCTCACCATATAGTGGCGGATCATAGATACAATAAAACAGCTCGCCCCCAATGACAAACCCAATGCCTTATTTGTTATTGCATGTCCATTTAACATGAATCTTTCCATTCATTCTACTGCTGGATATCTAAAACTGCTCCCCTGTTGGAGCAACACTAGAGCAACCTTGCCCTGCCACTCATGGACTCAGGGTTTAAGTCTGACCTGGCCGCTGATGGTTCAGCCCACCTGTGGGGCCTGAAACACCCAGTTCAGGGCAAGCTCTGTCACAACCCCCTTAGTGGGTCAAATTCCCCCTCCAAACTCACCTCTGATTGTGTGGCAGCCCCTGTGTCGCCCCTTGCTGGCATACAAGCTCACTTTTGAATCTGAAGGCAAGAAACTGTAAATCCTGGAGGAGTCATCATCCTCTCTGCCTCTCCCGCCCTTGGGGGTTGCCCCACAAGAAAAGCAGTTGCCCCCATTGCAACCATCTGGTTTTCCTTGGGGGCCTTCAGTATGTTAATGAACTTTTACTTTCCTCATGTCCCCAATAGAACTCCACTCCTACAAATGGCTCAGACCTATGAGCCTATGCCATTATGGGCTCTCCACTAGGTGCTTGTGAACCCTGATTGGGAGACCAGTCTAAATCTTATCAGCCTAATCCATGACAGACCCATCTAGTTAGATGGTCTATGGCCACTATGATATATTTTGCACCTCCTGTGCGGGTACTCAGGGGTCCCAACACATCTATTGACGCAGTGTTCCACGCAAATCCAGGGAAAACTAGCCAGTATCCTGTTACATTCTTATAGGTCTTGTGGAGTTAGCATTCCAAGCAACAGGCCAGGTAGTTGGTGACATCATAACTGATTGATTCCCAGTAGTAGTACTGGCGAATATGGTCCATGGTCTTCTGTAGGCCACCATGACCAATGACTTTGTGTGCGGTGGATTATTTCCACTTATATGACAGCTTCAGGAATACAATTGTTTTTCATCATTCGTCTTGAATAGTTATCCATCTCTTAATTTGGTGTTATTCATTGCTTTCTTGAGCGCACATTTAATTCTTAAGGTTGTCCCCAACATTTCATTCAATTATCTTTAGGAATAATAAATCTGCTTGATAATGGGAAATATGATTGCAGGCAATCTAGTTAGTCTGTCAGCGCTTTGATGTACTGCTCCATCCCAGTGTATTATCTTAAAATCATAGGCTTATATCTTAAAGCCCATTGGACCATTCACTTCTCTGGTTTTTTTAGATTATGAAGCCAGCACAAGGACAAGTGGTCCGTCACTACTTTAAAGTGCTTTCCATGGATATACACTCAGAATTTCTTGTATGCATAGATCACCTCAAGGCATTTGCGCTCTTTCATGGTATAATTCCTCTCCAATGGCATAAGTGTTTGATTCACATAGGCCACTGGATATCTTTCCCCATCTTCATACACTTGGCTCAAAACGGTTCCAATAGCCATCAATGATACATTGGTTTGGATGATTAATTACCAATCAAAATTTGGGTGCTTCAAGACAGGACTGGTCATTAGATATTGGTATAATTCATCGATGATTCTTGAACTTTTTTGTTCCACATAAATCCTTTTTTGGATTATTTATTAGGTAGAATAAAGGCTCCAAAAATTCTGTAGAATACTTTATGAATCAGCGATAGTAGCTGACCATCCCAAGAAATACTTAGTATTCCAAACTCTCTTCAGGATTGACATCTGTTTGATTGCTATAGTCTACTGCTGCTGGGGTTGTAGCTCTCTAGAGTTGATAAAAAAACCCCAAGTACTTAAGCTCCTTCTTGAAGAAATAGTATTTCTTTGGCTTGATCTTTAAGTTTGTCATCACCAGGCGCTTGAATACTTCTAAGTCTCCAAATTATCCATGAAGGTCCTTCTAATACGTTTATATCGTCCAAATATACTAAGACACATGAAAACTTCAGATTAATATGGATAGAGTCCATTACTCGTTGGAAGGTGGCAAACGCATTACACAATCCTTGGGTCATTTGGGTAGTCTGATAGAGTCCCTGTGCAGTATTGATCACAAATTTTTATTGGTCCACTTCTGGCAAATCAATTTTCCAAAACCCCAAAATTAAGTCCATCGCCAAAAAGTATTTGGCGTTACCTAGGCGATTGAGTGCATCATTTATCCTCAGAAGTGGTTCCAAATCCTTCTTAGTGATTTTGTTCAGTCGTTGGAATTATCACTATTCAATTTGATCTGTCCTTCTTTTTTACTAGGTGGATCAGATTCACCCATGAACTTGACAATATAACAAGGAGCCCATGCTCAAAAAGCTTGCTGATTTCTTTGCTGACCACAGCTTCAGCAGCTCTAGACCTTTAAATAGTTCTCATATATATTGGCGAATATTCCCCTGTGTCAACCTTGTGGTTCACGTTCTTCATGCATCTCAGGTTGTGTTTTTCTTGTAGAATATCTCAAGGTACTTCACAAATAGTCAGAGTAATTCTTCTTGCTGCTGTTTGGTCAATTCAGTCAGCTTCTCTCAATCAACTAAAACGGTAATGCTTTCAGCTTCCACTAGTAATCCCATCTCAGTTAGCATCCTGAAATATTAGGATTTACTGTTCTCTGGCATTGGGATTAGATGTAGAAATGTGATGACTTTAAATCTTTCTATCTTCATCATTTTCTATCCCAAAATAGCCAGTAGGATACTTAATTCTCCGTTGCCCAGCATAATTGTCCTCAGCGCTACTCATGGTTATATTCTCAATTTCCTCCATGAGCTAATGACTTATCCAAATGACTGCTCTGGATTTTGAGCATTAATTTGCGTTAACGATTATTTGCATCCCAAGTATAATATTTAATGTTTTTGTTCGCAAGGGTGTCCCACAATTTTCTAGGATCTCCTTAGGCATTTGCTCCAGCTTCGTCCAATCAACTTATATTAGATGGGGATTTCTTCTATGTAAATAAAGTTTACAAAATTGCTTTCTTTGTCAGCGGCAGTTCTCCATCTTGATGATATACCAAAGACAGGGTTTGCCCCAAAATGGTCAGGTGTTCTCCTCAAAATCACATTTTACTCCATACTTCCTCAAAAATTGCAACCCAATAAGTATATCATAATTCTGATTACCAACACAATGGCAGGAGCTTATACTACAAGCAATCTGAACCATAATGGCAGCAAACTGTAGCCTCCACAGGGTACTCTAATATCTGTTTGACCATTCCATATTCCTTCTGTTGGTATAAATCTAAGAAATCTTCATTTATTTTACCAAATTGATTGAAAAGTTGTTGATGAGAGCTCTACTGTCAATTATTACCTGCACTTCCACTCAGTTGACTATTATATCCACATATGTGTATTCAGAGTATTGTAATAGAGTATTTACTGAGTGAATAATGGCATTATTTGCCAAATTGAGAGTGTAAATTAATTTTATGAATAAATCAGGGAAAGATCCCTTGCTTGCAATTAGGGGGATAGATACGTTCACCTCAACTAATCTTGTCTTGAGTAACTAACTGGGTTCTCTGCAGATCTAATGTTGTTCACTGGTTGGAAAGCATATGGTCGAGCCACTTCCTTTACAATTTCATGGTTGATCCCCTTCATTTGGCATGGGTATGACATTCACATCTATATTAACAACCTTATAGAGTGGTACAGTTGTTATTTATGAATAAATTAGAAATATCCATATCATCTTTCAATATATCTGGAGGAATAGGTTTGTCCATGGTGCCATATTGTTCCTTGTCTAGATTGCGGGCTTTTTTCCAATTTCTGACTAGTATCCTTCTCCTTCTCTTGGACTAGAGCAACTTGCTCCTTAGGTTTCTTGCCCCAACATTGGGCAGCTAAATGATTAAGTCTCCCAAACTGGTGGCAGCTGATCTTCATCTTGTCCACTTGTTTTTATACTTCAGGGATTTTCCCCATCATGACTCAATTTTGTTGCTCTGTATTTCCTGGCGAATTTTACAGTGTTTTAGGCCTGAATCTGGATAACTTTAAAGGCTCAATTCAGAGATTCAAAGGTCGCTCCTAGTATTTTAGATGATCAATCATTTGAGAGGTGGACATCTGAGTCACTAGTTCTGAAGCCATTGTTCAGTGCAAATCACAATAAGGACAAATGCACCGCTTAAAAACTTTTCTTTCTCGTTGCAAACACTTTTGCAACCCATTCAATTCAAAACTGAATCTAGTTTGATAATCTCATAGAGGGGATTAGTCTGCGCCCATGTCTGGGAGCAGTTGGGCAAGCAAGGCAAGAGGAGCAGGCGGAAGGCCCGCGGCCTCTAATGTTTGAAAACGCCCCAGAGAATCCGGCGAATAGAAAAAAATCTAAAAAAACTGGCGGTCACAATTTCCCCGGAGATACTCGCGTGGCAAGCACGATGCAACCAGTACATCAACACGCCACATTCCCAGCCACTTTTGTCGGTGGAATTCGGAGTCCGTGTGTATCTGGACATCCAAAAAATGGCCCTATGGGAAAAATTTTGTGAAGATGTACACAAAATTTTCCCGACCGTGGTGTACGTTGCACCTCACTCCATGTCACGCAGTTGGCTGGACCTAGGTTTTGAAAGCAAAATAGCAGCAGACAAGGCTGCAGCAGTGCGCATAGTGGTCAACCTCCCCGAAGGGCAACGGGTCATCGAAACTAAATGCACCAGTTGGACAAAATCAAACCAAATTTTCCTCACATTTGAATTTTTGCCTACTACGGTAAAACGTGACATTTTGGAGCAACACCTGAAAGATGGTCTCGCCATATATGGCGAAATACAATCTTTCAAAATGCAACATTTCACACTGATGCCACACCTGTGCACTGGCAAAGCCATCGCAGTTCTGACCCCAACTGAGGAGATCGTGAAGGACCTAACCCAGATCCTGCACTCCACCTTTATTGACATCGCAAGGCACACCACCCACCCATTCTGGGTAACCGTGGACAGCGCGCCCCCCATTTGCACCCACTGTGATGCGTTCGGCCATAAGGCACATGCGTGCCCCATGAAAGAGGGCATTACATTCCAAGAGCACCCCTCGGCGGCCATGGCCAGCGGAGAGGCGCACTACAAACCAACTGCAAGCACCAAAGAGGCTTTCCTGTGGGGAGCACAAGGCTGCTACCTATTGGTAAAGCCCATCTCCCTGCAGGAGCAGAAAAAGGCCAAGCAGGCCTATAGGACCGCAGCCAAGGAAGCGTCCAAGGTCACCACCACCATCCCACACTCACAACAACAGGAGGACATGGAGACCTTCGTGGCAGAAGCAACTTGGGAATCCATCACCCAATCAGATTGGGAGGCCCAAGCTGAACGGGCCACTCAATCTGAGGATCCGATGGGAGATTCGATCTCTCCCAATTGCTGCACCCAAGCCCCAGTCGAAACTGACTTGGGACCTATCTCAACCAAAAAAAATTTTTTGCCCCACTCGATGGTGTACCAAACTTATCCGCACCTCAAAAAATTCATCCGACGTCAGGAAAACAAAAAGCGAAGGCCAAAGCCAATGTGACTCTTTCCGCAAAAATTAACAAAAACCCTGATAGCGTTGCTGCTAATACCCACGCTGCTGTGAAAGCCCGTAGGGACCTGGAAGAGGCTGGTGGGCCAGGGGGCCCACCCCCTCACACCTAAGGTGCAATGGGGGAAACCTTCACTCTAGGGATGCTGAATATCGCCGGACTCAAGGCCTCCCTGTCCTGGGCTAGGAAACTGAGTTTTTTACAAAATGATTTACCCGTGGATATCCTGGCCATCCAGGAAACCCACTGTCTACGAGGTTCAGAGGATGCTTGGAAAACAATGCTCCTACCATCCCTATCCTTTTGGTCAAAGCACTGTGGGGTGCTAATTTGGAAAAACAATTTTTAAAATTATATCTTCAGAAACATTCCTAAATGACTGAGTGCTCGTTGTCACCTTCTCATGGGCCGATGTTGCACACACAATCGTCAACATTTATGCCCCAAACAGTGCACAAGAGCATCAGGAATTTATTCGTCGATCAAATCCCTCCGCTACCCCCAATTCTTTCCTAATTGGTGACATGAACTGTTGGCTAACCTCACCAACGGACCGGTGGCCGCCCTCACCCCACGCCCCACAGGGTCACATAGAACTATGCGTTCTAAAAGCCACCCTTGGGTTAATGGACGCGCTGCCGCGACATGCCCCACTGCTCAAAAACATGACGTGTCCCCACGTCCACAACAGCCAATTAAGGTCCATGACCCGCATTGACCTTATTCTAGCACCGGCGAAATTCCAGCCCACATCTCCCACTTCAAAACAACGAAAATGGAATTCTCCAACCACCGACTGGTCTCGATAACATACCACTTACCCGTCACAGTTGCAAAGGCCCCACATTGGTGCAAAATCCGCCCCCCAGAGCTTGCATCGCCAGGATTTTCCACGTGGGTGGAAGAGGCAACTTTGGCAAAATTGTTTGTTGCACCGTTTTGTGCGGACCCCATTTCCACATGGGCAACTTTAAAAGAAGACACCATCCGCCACTATTGCCATCTCTCATCCAGACGCTCATGAGCCACATCAGCGGTTATATCGCGTGCGCTGGCGGAATTGGCCCACTTGGAGTCCAACATTCCAGCCTCAGGATATAGCCCTGCATGGGGCCAGAAGTGGGCGGAGGCAGCAGCCCACCTCAACGCACTTGAAAGGCAACACAAACATCAGGTTTGTGTCCAATACAGGGCCACACGCATCACTAAAGGTGACAAGTGCACCGCATACTTCTTCAAAAAATTTTTTGCACCATGCTAGAGCGTGGCCTGCACACAGGTGTGAAGATCGGATAATTCTATTGTGGACACACTGGCTGAAGTGGCAATTGAAACGCAAAGATATTACTCCAAGTTATACCGAGCTGAACCAATTCAGCCAGCTGAAATGGCAGAATTTCTTGACAGAGCTCATATCCGCACCATTTTCTGATACCCAGAAATAATGAATTTAATTACTCTGAACGAATTATGGACTACCATTCGTGGTGCGCCAAACTGAAAATGCCCAGGCCCAGATGGCATTCCATATGAATTCTACAAAAAATATTTTAGATATATATCCTTATTGCTGCTAGCCTCACTCAACCAAAGCCTGTTGGAAACGCGCCTCCTACCAGGAGGACATGAGGCCTTTACAGTCACACTCTTCAAGAAAGGGGATAGGCTAGACTTAGCCAACTGGCGCCCCATTTCTCTAACAAACACAGACACCAAAATTTTAACAAAAATCATGGCTAACCGTTTAGGGACTGTAGCATCTGCCACCATCTCTCCAGAACAATTCGGTTTCATCCCCAGAAGGTCAATTTGAGATAACGTGCACTCTGTGGCTAATGTGTGTCAGTCCACAGCCTCTGGGGCACTTGTATTCTTGGACCAACAAAAGGCCTATGATAGAGTAAACTGGGAATACCTTAGGGCCTGCCTCCAACAATTCCGCCTACCTCCCCGCTTCATTAACTGGGTGATGCTGCTCACGGAATCTGCAACAATGGCTGTGCGCGGCCCAGGTTTCCTAACGGAAGTAGTCCGTCCTCAAAGGGGCCTGCGACAAGGGGACCCCCTGAGCCCACTCTTATACAACTTCAGCCTTGACCCAGTACTGCGAAATGTGAATGCCCAACTCACTGGGGTCCATGTGCCAGGCCAAACCCCAGTCAAGATGATGGCATTTGCAGATGATTGCGTGGTGGGGGTGTCTAATAACAAAGATGCACGCGCGCTTGAAGCCCTCATCCAGGAATATTCCCAGGTAAGCAACGCGGCACTGAACGCCTCCAAAACCGAAATCATCCTCCTTGGTCAGTTTCAGAACTGCTGGGCCCCAGCAAGTAGTTCCCAACCCAGCCCATCTGCTCGCCCAAGTCCACGCCTTACCAACTCAAAACACACCGCTCCACTGGTGCTCCCCTTTGTGCCGCGACCTACCATAGGACCGGTACGCCATCTGGCGTGTGGTTGAAGGCAGGAGGATACGCGTCAGCAGTAATGGAGTGCCATATACTGGACAACGTGACGAAGCGAATCGCCTCTCTCAGAGCCCACCCTACTACCCTCACTGGCAGGGTTGTTCTTGCCAACTCTACGCTCCTATCCAAAGTCTGGTTTGGAGCCCACGCCATCCCCTTCTCCCCAAGCTTCTTCAAATCCCTGTATGCTTTGCTACAAGGTTGGCTTTGGTCAGGCCACCCTCCACCAGTACGGCTAGAGGTCATGTTTGGCCCTCATCATCATGGTGGCATGGGCCTACTTGACTTCAAAGCCCATGCCGCCAAGATCCTTGGCACCTGGATTGCGGCCGTCACTGCTCCTACACTCCCATCCCAACACTGGTCCCGCGCGGCACGCTCCAACTTCTCCCGAGCCTTGGGCCTCAACAATCCATCAAACCCCCACTCCCTGATGAAATACCTCGCATCACACACATTAGCCACAGGTCCTCACGGACCAAAACCCACTACAAACGAATCCTACTCTCCATGCGAAGCGCAGAGTGGAGATTTCATATTAGTGGACATACAACTTGAAGAGGCCGCCCCTCTCCTCAGTTCACACAAGAGGTACAGGGGCTACCCATCCATGATGGCGTGATCCCCATTCGACCCCAAGTCCTATCCAGGGTGGACTACCTGGACATGATGGACATCCCTTATTCCACTGAGACCCAAAAGACTATCTGGAAATACGCACACCATCCTCTGTTGCAGCCTCAAGTCCGCTCCCATGTGTGGCACTGCCTGAGGCGGGTGTATCGTACAGCTGAGCGCTCTAATGCTTTACACTCATCCTGTGTCGTGTGTGGCCAGTATGGAACGCTGTTTCACCGCCTGGAGAAGTGCCCCACCTCTAAAGTAATATGGCGCGAAGTCCAACTTCTGCAGGCCAGGATCAAACACATCCCTTCAGTCTGTCAAGAGATATATTTGCTTCATCAATGGCCACCCCCTCCCACCCTCCCTTCGTGCTCTGGTGGTTGCAATCGCCATGTGGACTATCCACACGATTGTCTTGGATGCCATCGCCGGATCCATCCCCACCCTCCCTGAAGCTGTCCACAGATTCCGGTCTCATTTGGTGGATCACTTTCAAGCATGGATGTTTGGATATCTCCCACCACGTCGCCAGCAGCTGGTCTCCTCCTGGTTCCCAGTCTGGTTCATCAAATCAGACCCCTTCCTCCACACGTGCTCAATAGTGGCTACGCCCCCTACACACGTTCCCTTCCCCTTCCCATAAGTGGCGTTCCCGCTGGCAACAAGAGATAGCATCGCTTCTCTGGGGTGCCTCACCTGGTACTAAGTTTTGTCTCGTCTGAGTCATATTTGGAAGTGTCCATCCCATGGTCGGCCATCCCCGCAATAAATTTAAATTTAAACAAATGCGCCGCTTACATTGTGCTTTGGGCGTCAAAATCCATTGGCACTTTTGCACCAGCCAGGATCTGTGATTTCTGGTAGAAGCGATTTGCAAAAGCTTCTAAAGTCTTGTCTTTTTGGAATTGTTGCCCATGAATTCCTACTTGTGTGTAGGACATCCACGTATGGCTTGCAAAATCTATCATATTAGCTTCCATGGGCTCATTATAAGACCAATTGTCCAATTAAGATGGGGTAACACCAGATTTTGAAAATCAGGATTTCAGGAAGTTCATTTTGGTCACTGCCTTTTGTCAGTCATTAAATCCAAACATCATTGTCTTGAACAATCAGAAAAAAGAAGAGGCGCTATACCAATAGAACGTGGTTAACTTTGGTGTGCTCTAAAAAATTTACCTTTGGTTCCATTGGCATTGGATTCCTGCCTGTCGACTCAATTGACCATAGGATTAACTTCAGGGGTCATTTTTGTGATTTACACAAATTACCCAAGCATATTTCTAGGTAGTTAATTTTTCAGCTGGGGTTTTGTGCGTTTTTTTCATCTTCTTCTGCCTCTACTTGTGCACGATCACATTGGTGATTATCCAGTTCTCCTATGTAATTTAATATTTGCACTACTTCTTAGTAATCTGGCATATTTTTTCTCAATCTGCTTCTTTCTTGGCCTTATGAAAAATAATTATTTGATTAGTTCACTCTCCTTGCGCTTCAAGGTGTTGAATTTTCCACAGAGGTCATTGTTGATTTTCCCAACTTGTTTGACCTCTTCCTCAGATTTTATCAACTATTCTTCCAATTCAGTGAAATTAGATTGTGACGCCAATTTGCGCATTCTTGTTGACGGTTTCTAGTTCCATCTATAGCTTTCATAATTCGTTTTTATAAGACATAGTTGATATGATCTTCTTATCTAATATTGCTTAAAAATCAACTTACCCCTGTAGTGAGCACCAAGTGTTAATTCAAGGGAGCTAGTGGCTACTCAAATACACCCTGTAGTGAGTACCTATTGTTGAAACTGGGACTTTGGTACTTATTTTTCCTTCTTTTAGAATGAGCGCCAATTGTTAGATGTTTGGTATTAGTTTACTCTTTTCATGTTTTGTTTGATTCAGCTCCCTTGTTCAACTACACAGGTTCATTGGTTGTGCGTTATTTGACTTGTTGATAATAAATCATATAAGGCAGTAATCCAGTATAAAGACTAAGACTCTAGTTGAGCTCCTTTTAGCCAAGATGGTTACTAGGTCTAACGCCAAATTATTTCTTGTCCTAATCCTGAATGGTAATCTTGAATATTGATAGGACTTCTTCCTTCTTTGGTATATTAACCTCAGTTCAGGTTCAGAGGCTCTTCCCATCACTTATGTAGAACTAAGCCTAGGATAAGGTTCAGTGGTTCTTCTTCATTCTCAACATGCAGAGTCCGCGGAGATAGCAATAATATTGACAAAGGATCTTTTTTTAGTACTAGATGGTCCCCTTGACAAAGGATCTTGTCCTTCCAAAAACTTTAATTATAAGAGCAAAAACAGTCTAAATTATAAGTAGTATTTGAGCTTTTCATATCTGCTTTATTATAAAAAAATTAAATGAATTTATAAATGTTTTTGGCGCTCAACTCTTCAGTTGGCGCCCCAATTGGAAAAGGCAGCCATCACAATGAATTGACCTCAGGGTTACACAAAAAGATATTCTATCTTACATCGATGAATCCCCCCCTTGGGTTGGGACCATCTAGTACTAAAAAAAATATTCTATCTTATCAATTCTACTTGTATTTTACCACCAACTCTCAGTAAGACGCTTCTGAGTTGAAACAAAGAACAAGTCCCAACGTCTTTGCTCAACTCTCATATGATTATCCTTAATAGGTAACAACATTCTTAGTTAATGGGACTCTTACCCATAAACAGCAAGTTATGATCCTGAAAAGTTTAACTAAAAAGTTGCTTTACCACAGGCGGCATTACTTTCCTAGCAACTCATAAACCCCTTAGTCAATTAGTAACAAATTCAATTGACTTCTTACAAGCTAATTAAGTTATCAATAGTAAAATTGACAATTTGATCACTTGTTTATTGTTGGAAATCATCCCCAATGAGAATTTTATAACTGGCATATCAATCTGATGGATCAATCCGGGCGAATTACCTAATGTATATACAGTATAATACTCTGAGCAATAATTATTATATATTTAATAACTTTTAATTCACTAGCAAAATGAATCCCCTAGTGGTTAAGCAGATGAGTTATGTCATTTAAGCTAGGAAATGTGGACATATCAAAATTCTAACAGTTCTATTTAATTTTTTCTTGTGAAAGAGTTGTTCAGGCTTGCAGGGGCGATCCTAGATTAATAAACGTCATGATGGTTTAAGGTTGGTCATGAGACCACCATAAGTAACCTATGATTGCTAATGGTGTTATTGCACGTTGTGGTAGTGGAAACTTGACCAACCAGCATGGGGCTGACTAGGGCCATATAACATGTGACGCAGACTTGAACCTCTGCTCCTTATAGTGGATCTGAGTCATGCAACGAAGGCTGGATATGGAGGGGGTTAAGGTATTAGTGAATCCGCTGAACCATAAAAAATTCTGGAGTCAAGTGGTACCCCTCTAGTCCTGTCTGTCAGTAGGGAGGGTGTCTCAGACGTGACGCAACGTGGTGTTAAAATCGCCCAACAGCACCATATTTTGGGGGAGTTGGATATGGGAGAATTCTTCCAGTATAAAGTCTTGTTCTTAACCTTCATTCAGCAGGTGATATACTTGTAGCGTAAAGGGAGATCTTAGGTGGATAGCTTGGACAAATTTAGTTGGTCATTAAGCTGTTTCAAAAATGGTGAGCTCTCACCTGGGTAGTCAGGACAATGAGGGCTGCATAATTTGTTAACAAAAGTTATCTCTAAATTATTTACTACATGTTTCTATTTCAGAGGGAGAAAGCATGGGGTTCTCAGATGGCTACAATATCCACACAATTTTAACTAAAATTGTGAAGCAAGCAGTCTATCCTCTTGTAATCCTGCAGCCCATTGGAATTAAAGGGCTGCAGGGTTAGGGTTCCACTGGTGCCTCATAGGTGGCCCCCACTTTATGCTGGGGTTGCCCACACTTATACCTGCTTCTGTGAGGCGCCTTTTTTATCACTGCGTTTGACTCTTGGCAGCAATCTGAAAGGAGTACCAAGAAGAGTTGTGGTTGTTTTGGTGGTGGAGGTTGAGGAGCCAGTGATCCATCCAGTATACCCCCTCCACTGCTTTGCTGGGGGAGGGCCCTCTTGTTATCCCTGGGCTCCTTTATCTGGGATTAATCTGATCTGTCCAAATCCATTTCCACCTCCTCCAGTATCAAATAAGAAGTCTGGGAAGTAACATGATTAGTTGATGGGGGCACCATAGATTAGGGGTCTCCCTCATGTGGGGAACTCCAGGTATACTAAATTGATTTTAGTGGCATCTGTTGTTTGGGAGCCGCAAATTTCCACTGATTGGGTACAAACCTTGTGCTGCGAGGTTGATGTGCAAATCTGCCAGATATGTCTGCTGGGGTGGAAATTTGCTAAATTGGGTGGAGGCGGGGGCTTGCACTTGTTTTGCATTAGTAATGGGGTGGTAGATTGGAGGAAGACCCTACTAGGAGAGGGGCTACAGCTACTAGGGGCTAATTCTGCATGGTTAGATTTGTGTTCTTGGCCGCCATAAAAAGGGCAGTTGGGGACAGATCTCCTACCAGAACCTAATGGGTTGATTGAGGAATTTCTTGATCAATATATTGAATCTATTGCGGGGGAAGGCTGACCAGGGGATGGACACTTCCAAATGTAAACATGTAGAAAACGAAACTTAGTAACAGGGAAGGCACCCCAGGGAAACGATGATATCTCTTGTTGCCAGCGGGAACGCCACTATGGGGAGGAGGAGGGAACATGTAAAGGGGCCGTAACCACAATTGAACATGTGTGGAGGAAAGGGTCCGAGTAGATAACCAAACTGGGAACCAGGAGAAGACCAGCTGATGTCAATGCGGTGGGAGGTACCCAAACATCCACGCTTGAAAGTGGTCCACCAAATGGGACCGGAATCTGTGGACAGCTTCTGGGAGGGTGGGAGTAGAGCCTGTGATGGCATCTAAGACAATCGTGTGGATAGTCCACATGGCGATTGTGACCACCAGAGCATGGAGGGAGGGTGGGAGAGGGGAGACCATAGATAACGCAAACATATCCCTAGATAAACTGAAGGGATGTGACTGATCCTGGCAAAGCAGACGTTGCACCTCACGCCATATCGCTTTAGAGGTAGGGCACTTCTCCAGGCGGTGGAACAGCGTTCCATACTGGCCACACATGATGCAGTATGAGTGTAAAGCGTTAGAGTGCTCAGCCGTATGGTACACCCTCCTCAGGCAGCGCCACACATGGTAAAGGCTTAAGGCTGCAACAAAGGGTGGTGTGCATATTTACAAATAGTCTTATGGGTCTCAAGGGAATAAGGGATGTTCATCATGTCCAGGTAGTCCACCCTGGATAGGACATGGGGCCGTGTGGGGATCAAGCCATCTTGAATGGGTAGCCCCTGTATATCCTGTGTAAAACAAGGGGAAGGGCGGCCTCTCTGGGCTGTGTGTCCACAAATACGGATTCTACACTCAGC
Source organism: Massospora cicadina (assembly GCA_022478985.1). Taxonomy (NCBI): domain Eukaryota; kingdom Fungi; phylum Entomophthoromycota; class Entomophthoromycetes; order Entomophthorales; family Entomophthoraceae; genus Massospora; species Massospora cicadina. The sequence continues at coordinate 22,661 of JAKSZP010010805.1, forward strand.
GCTCCGCATGGAGAGGAGGAATTGTTTGAAGTGGGGTTTAGTACCATGAGGACCTGTGGCCGATGGGCGGGAAGCCAGATATTCATCAAGGAGTGAGGGTTTGACGGATTGGTAAGGCCCAGGGCGCGGGAGAAGTTGGAGCGGGCCGCGCAGGACCAGTGTTGGGAGGGGAGTGTATGGGCAGTGATGGCCGCAATCCATGTGCCCAGGATCTTGGCAGCATGGGCTTTAAAGTTGAGCAGGCCCATGCCATTATGACAATGAGGGCCAAACATGACCTCTAGCCGCACTGGCGGTGGGCGGCCTGACCAGGGCCACCCTTGTAGAAGGGCATACATAGATTTGAAAAAACACGGGGAGAAGGCGATGGCGTGGGCTCCAAACCAGACTTTGGAGAGGAGCATAGAGTTGGCTAAAACAACCCTGCCAGTAAGGGAAGTAGGGTGGGCTCTGAGGGAGGCGATGCGCTTCATCACGTTGTCTAAAATATGACTTTCCATTACTGCTGAGGCATACTCGCCTGCCTCCATCCACACGCCCAGATGGCGGACAGGCCCTATGGTAGGGCGTGGCGCGAAGGGGAGCACAAGTGGGGCGGTGTGGGGTGAGCAGGGAAGGCGAGCACATGTGCAAGTAGATGTGATGGGCTGGGCACTAGTCGCTGGGGCCCATCAGGTTTGATACCAACCAAGGAGGATGATTTCAGTTTTGGAGGCGTTCAGTGCAGCATTACTTACCTGGGTTTACTCCTGGATGAGAGCTTCAAGCGCGCGTGCATCTTGATTATTAGACACCCCGACCACACAATCATCTTCAAACGCCATCATCTTGACTGGGGCTTGTCCTGGTGCATGGACCCCAGTGAGGTGGGCATTCACGTTTCAAAGTAGTGTGTCAAGGCTGAAGTTATATAAGAGTGGACTAGGGGTCCCTTGGCGTAGGCCCCTTTGAGGGCGGACTACTTCCATGAGGAAGCCAGGGCCACGCACTGCCAAAGTTGCAGATTCTGTAAGCATCATCGCCCAGCTGATGAAGCGAGGGGGTAAGCGGAAGTGGTGGAGGCAGGCCCTGAGGTATTCCCAGTTTACTCTATCATATGCCTTCTGTTGGTCCAAGAATACTAGTGCCCCAGAGGCTGTGGACTGGCTTGCGTTAGCCACAGAGTGCACATTGTCCCAAATTGACCTTCTGGGTATGAAACCGAATTGTTCTGGGGAGATGGTGGCAGAGGCTATAATCCCTAGACGGTTAGCCATGATTTTAGTTAAAATTTTTGTATCCGTGTTAGTTAGAGAAATGGGGCGCCAGTTGGCTAGGTCTAGCTTATCCCCTTTCTTGAAGAGTGTGATGGTGAAGGCCTCTTGCCCTCCTGGTTGAAGGCGCATATCCAGAAGGCTCTGTTAAGGGAGGCAAGCAGCAGTGGTAAAAAAATATGAAGTACTTCTTATAGAACTCATACTGAATGCCATCTGGGCCTGGGCATTTCCGTTTTAGTGCACTGCGGACGGCGGACCAGAGTTTGGCTGGAGTAATCAAATTCATCTCCTCCAGGTATTGGGAATGGTGTGGATGTGAGTACTATTGAGAAATTTCGCCATTTTGGCTGGCTGAATTGAATTGGATCAGTACAACTCATAGTAATACTTTTGTATTCTGATCGCCACTTTGGCTGGTGTATCTGCGATGGAATCATCTGACCTCCGCACCTGTGTGCAGGCCACGCTCTTGCGCGGTGCAAAGAATTTTTTAAAAAATAAGCGGAGCATGTGCCGCCCTCTGTAATGTGTTTGGCCCTGTACTGAACACAAACCCAATGTTTGTGTTGCCTTTCAAGCGCGTTGAGGTGGGCAGCTGCTTCTGCCCACTTCTGGCCCCAAGCAGGGCTGTAGCCCGTGGCTGAGATGTTGGACTCCAGTGTACCAACTCTTCCAGAGCGTCCAAGATGATGGCTGATGTAGCTTGTGAGTGTCAGGAGGAGAGATGGCAAGCGTGGCGGATGGTAACCGCTTTGAAGGCTGACCATGTGGAAATTGGGTCCACACAAAACAGTGTAATAAACTCTTTTTCTGAAGTCACTGATTCCACCCATGTGAAAAATCCTGGTGGTGCGAGTTCAGGTGGGCGGAGTTTGCACCAATGCGGAGCCCTAGCCACTGTGATGGGTAAGTGGTAGGTTAACATGACCAGCTGGTGGTCAGAGAAATCAATTTTTGATGTGTGGAAGTGGGAAATATGGGATCAAAATTTTCACCGGTGTGAGGATAAGGTTGATGCGGGACATGGACCTTAATTGGCCGTTGTGGACGTGGGGGCGCATAATGTTCTTGAGCAGTGGAGCTTGCTGCGGCAGTGCGTCTAACAACCCAAGGGTGGCCTTTAGAACGCGAAGTTCTACGTGACCCTGGGGGGTTTGGGGTGAGGAAGGCCAACGGTCCATGGATGTGTTTAACCAACAGTTAATGTTGCCAACTACAAAAGGTTCAGGGAGTAACGGAAGGGATTTGACTGATGAGAAAAAATCCCAACGCTCTCATGCACAGGTCTGGGCATAAATGTTGATGATAGCGTGCACCACAACAGCCCACAAAAATGTGACAACAAGGACTCGGCCATCAAGGAAGGATTCAGACAATAAAAATTTAAAAAAAAAATTTGTTTTTCCAAACAAGCACCCCACAGTGCTCAGACCAGAAGAATAGGGAAGGGAAAAGCATGGTTTTCCAAGCGTCCTTGGAACCTCGCAGACAGTGGGACTCCTGGATGGCCAGGATGTCCATGGGTAAATTTTTTTGTAAAAAACTCAGTTTCCTAGCCTGGGATGGCGAGGCCTTGAGTCTGGCAATATTCAACATCCCTAAAGTGAAGGCTTCCCCCATTACACCTTAGGTGTGAGGGGTGGGCACCCAGGACCACCAGCCTCCTCTGGATCCCCACGAGCCTTCATGGCAGCGCAGGTGTTTGCAACAACGCTATCAGAAGATTTGTTAATTTTAGCAGACAGGTTCACATTGGCTTTTGCCTTTGCTTTTGGTTTCCCCGCTGTCAAACAAATTTTTTGCAGTGCGGATGAGTTCAGTGCACCAACGTTCAGGTCAAAAAAAAATTTTTCAGGTAGGTTGGAGACCAAATCAGTTCCAATCAGGGCTTGGTTGCAAAGGTCAGATAAGATTGAGCCACCCATTGGATCCTCAGATTGGGTGGCCCAATTGGCTGGGGCATTCCAATATGATTGGTTGAGGAATTTCCAAGATGCTTCCGCCGCAAAGGTTTCAATGTCCTTCTGGCGTTGGTAGTGTGGGATAGTGGAGGCGACCTTGGCCGCTTCCTTGGCCGCGGCCCTGTGGGCCTGTTTGGCCTTCTTTCGCTCTTGAGGGGAGACAGGCCTTACTAATAAGTAGCATCCTTGTGCTCCCCACGGGAAGGCCTCTTTGGTACTGGTGGTTGGTTCATAGTGAGCCTCCCTGTTGGTCATGGCCGCCGAGGGGTGCTCTTGGAATGTGATGCCCTCCTTGGTGGGGCATGCGTGTGCCTTATGGCCAAACGCGTCACAGTGGGTGCAGATGGGGGTGCGCTGTCTACAGTTACCCAGAAAGGGTGGGTGGTATGCCCTTCAATTTTAATAAAAGTGGAGTGTGAGATCTAAGTTAGGTCCTTCGCAATCTCCTCAGTTGGGGTCAGAACTGCAATGGCTTTGCCGATGCACAGGTGTGGCATCAGTGTAAAGCGTTGCATCTTGAAGGATTGTATTTCGCCATATATGGTGAGACCAGATTTCAGATGCTTCTCCAGAACAGCACGCTTGACTGTAGTGGGCAAAAAGTTGAACGTGAGGAAAATTTGGTTGGATTTTGTCCATCTGGTGCACTTAATTTCAATGACCCGCTGCCCTTTGGGGAGGTCAATCACTACACACACCATAGCATCTTCGTCTGCTGCCTCCTTGTTTTTGAAACCAAGATCCAGCCAACCACATGACATGGAGTGAGGTGCAATATACATCGCGGTTTGGGAAATGAGTGTGCACATCCCCACAAAATTTTTCCCATAACGCTGTTTGTTTAATATCCAGGAACACCCGTACTCCATATTCCACCAATGAGAGTGGTTGAGAGTGCGGCGTGCTGATGTACTGGTTACATCACGCCTGCCAAGTGAGGATATCTGGGTAAATAGTAACCGCCAGTTTTTTATTTTTATCTAATCCGCCAGTTTCTCTGGAGCGTTTTCAAATGTTGGAAGTCGCGGGCCTAACACCTGTGCCTCTTACCTTACTTGCCCAACTGCTCCCTGATATGGGCGCAGACTAATCTCCTCTGTGAGATTATTAAACTAAATTCAGACTTGATTTGAATAAGTTGCAAAAGTGATTGCAACGAGAGAGAAAAGTGTCTTTGATTGAGGGATTTTTGCTGCTATAAAATGGGATCTCTTCCAGCTATTGTGAGTGTCTGAATAGAAGTCAATAAGGTTTGCTTGCATACGGTGCAAATGTTGTGGAGATGACCTAAAATGTTGCACCACAAGCAGCGTGGTTGTATTTTATTTTTTACACAAAGAAAATTTTGGGTCATTATCCAATGACCACAACTTTTGAACTGTCTTTATGGTTTATGCTACTGTTGCTTTAGGAATAGAGGATGCTATGATGACATGAGCCCATCGAGTCAGAGCATAGTACAATGGAACGCAGAAGTCCACCAATAGGATGGATCTAAATTCCATTAACTTGGATGGAATGCAAACTTTAGAGATTCTGTGTTACCATTAGTTGGCAGGTTTGTGGAGATTGCCATAACATCTTCTCAAAATTTGACCTAGTTATGGTTATGTATAGTGAGCCACGCTTGATTAGAATGTTGGCAGACGTGGCACTGTCAGCATCTGCTGGGTCTTTGAAACCCACATCAATGTAGTGATTCTCCACTGCTTTGTGTGTGGTGGTGTCAACTGGGAAGGCCCTGGCTAGTGCTTTGAAGTAAATAAAATAGTACTGGAATTCAGTATTTGATGAAGTCATAGTCATAATAGACAAAAACTGTGTGAGCTAAAGGGAGTGAGGGAGGGATCTTTGTGCTTTCATGTCATCCCACTGCTTCTTGACCTCTACCACAGATGCGGATTTGCAAGATTTATTAGGCAGAGCTAATGTCATCTGTTTCTTCCAGGCCCAGTGGCATCCTTAACACATTTGTTTTTTTGGTATGACACCGTGGGCTCAACATGGGGTACCGTAGGTGGAGTGTTGGCTTTTTACCCATAAGCCCAGCCACCTAAATTTCCAGGAATCACTAGGGGATAATTCCCTAATGTATGGTGAATTGGAAATTGGTTGACCCTGATTTTGGGGTACTATGTATGGGGTATTTTAGGTTATTCGCCTAATCAGATCCATCGGGGATCTATCCAGACAAATGCTTAAGATCTTTTCTGGGCAAAATTGTCAACGAAATAGGGGCATCTGATAGTGATTACCTATCAGGTGTACCAATTGGGATTGGTTAGGTTTAATAACTGGCTGATTGTGAATTAAGGAGTAAGTTGCAAGGCGAGTGATGCCACCTGCAACTAGCAAATCAATCAGTTGGTTTGTGACCTGCCTTAATGGGTAACAAGTCCCATTACCTAAGCAGGTTGCTTGCCAAATATGGTTGGTTTGCTTGGATCAAAAGGAAAATATTAGGAACACGTTTTCTAACTCTTTCTATTTTAGGTCTCAAGGATGTCCAATGATAAAATCCTAGCCAGGATGGGGAAGACCATCGCTGCTGAGATGAGGATGGGTGATTCAATGGAAACGGCTGCTGTTTCATCAAAGAGGTGTCACCCGAGGGTTGGGCGCCAAATCTCCCACTATAAATTCCCTAGAATTCACCAATAAAGATATAGTATTTATCCAGTATATAGTTTTAATTAGTCAGAGTATAAAGTAAATATACTAGCTTAGTAAACTTTATCAGCATTTATTTGTTCTATTCTTTCTCAAGGGATATTATTGCTGTGTGCAATAATTGGAAGACTCTTCAAAGAAAAGATTAAGTATTTGAGTGGGGATCTAGAGGCGAAGTAGAAACTTATTGGGAATTGTTGCCAACTTTGTGTTGAGCTGAATAAACTGTCAACGGGTATCTCAGAGAAGATCAGGTTAGATGTTACAAGGGAATAAATCCTTATTTTAAGACATCACAAGTATTTTGAGCTGAAATACTGGCCGAGCATTGGGCAAAGATCTAAGAATTACATTCAACTATGGATAATAGTCGTCATACTTTATCAACTGATTATATCAACTATCATACAACGTGGACAGATTGCACAAAATCTGAACCTGTGCAAGTAATAAGTTTATAGGGGTTATTGGCTGAAAGTAATCAAAACCTATAAATTCTTATAAAGTGGTGCTCACTACAGGGGTGTAGTCGAGTAGAAGAACTTAGAAGGATGTCATATAAAGACGAGTTAAGAAAACTATGGATGGAGTTAGCCACCCTTAATCAGAACGCCCTAAACTCAGCGGATCATCGATATTTCACAGCCTTGGAAGAAAGAGTCACCAGATGGAGAAAGGGATCAATAATGTTGCAAGTTTTGGGAGTGAGTTACTTGGAAAAGTAATGTCATTTAAGAAGAAAAAGTGGGACTTAATTCAAACAGTCTTAGATCTGAAAACAGACTGTGAAGCAGATTGCATTCATTTGAGAAATTTCAGCGCTGATATCGAGCAACTGATCAAACAGGTTGAGGAGCTAAAAACTCACAAATGCATTTGTAAGCCATATGTAGCAAACGATGCCAAATAAAGAACTACTCATACAATAACTTGAAAGTTGAATACCCCAAGAAACATGCCGCCTGCTTTTGCTGCTATTTTGGAGATGATGCCCAAAATCACTCCCCAAGTGAGTGGAGTAGCCAAACCTAGAGAGATGGCTAGAGAAACCTTAGAGGAATTTAAGACAACGCCAAAATTGCCAACTTCCCATCTGGATAATGCCACAACGTTTTTCTAACTGTTTGATATGACTATGTATAGATAAGGTGATTGTCAAAAGGCATTTACGGTGATGAATTGCCTAGACACTGATTGCCAGAACCTAGTGTTGCCCCATCTGGAGGGGGACAGCTGGTCATACATGGAGGCCAAAGCGGCCATCGTGAAGGAATTTGGGAGCCTGACGCGCATGTCAAAGCGCATTAAGATTTTATGGGCATCCAGTTCCATAAAGATGAATCTTTAGCAAGCTTTGCAGATGGTTTCTACCAGAAATCGCAAATCCTGGCTGGAGCAAAGGTACTGGACGACTTCAATTCCAGAATTGCATTACAGGCAGCCCTTTGACCCTATTTCGATTTGCACCAAATGATGTCTTCTATGTTTGCGGCGGAAATCATTACCTCTCAGATGGTAGATAATTTGAAAATCTTGGAAGAAACCTTCAATGCTTAAACAGAAATTTCAAATCCAACCCAGTATAAAATTCAAATCCCACGAAGGGGAATAGGGGTGCTAAAGAGACAAACAACCAAACTGTGCTGGGGAATAAGCCTGAAGAGTTCAGACGGATGAACAAGAAAGAGAAATTATGTTACCAATGTGGAGGGAAGGGACACTTTGCTGTATATTGCAAGAAGCTGAAGGATAAAATCAACATGGTCCAAGAAAAAGAGTCTGCTTTTACAAAGGAGTTGGGAAAAGGGCCCTCAGCCTAGACAGGGAGCAGTATATAGATGTGGAGAAGCCTGTTCCTCCCAATATCATGCACAAGGAAATTGACATTAGTGATATGTTTGTGGAAGAAGACGTACAGGATCAACTGTATCAAGTGACCAATTTGGATGTGAATGCGGTTACAAGATCCAGGGTGAAGGGAATTGACCCTGAGATAATTAAGGAAGTTTCCTGGCCATACGCCCAACAAATAGTGGACAAGATTTGAGCTGCAGATAATCCCAAAGAATTTTTCTGAAGTAGAATTAGATGAGGCAAACCTGTCAATCCCACTCAGCATGATAAATGAATCATATCCTGATTTATTGGCACAAATTATTCACACCCCCAATTTGGCTAATAATGCCGTTATACACTCATTAAACACTATCTTACAATACTCCAAGTGTATGTATATAGATATACAAGTAAACAGAGTACAAGTGAGGGCGATTGTTGACAGTGGAGCGCCCATCAACATTGTCTTGACCAAGATGGTGAAGAGGATGAAGATCTCACCTGACTTGGAACACAAGAAGGAGTATGGGACAGTTGAGCCAAATACCACCATCTCATGTGGAGCATATAGCGCTTTGCCACTTCAATTTGGGTCCTTGGTGGTATCTGCGCCAGCAATAGTTTTGGTCAACCAAAACTTTGACATTCTGATTTAAACAGAATTTCTACAGAATTACAGAGTTAAATGTAACTTTGAAGATAATACGTTGACCATATTGGATCAGACGTTACCATTGGTCTATCAGAAGGATGGGGAAGCTCCGCTGAGTAGGAGAAAATACTTTATCAACTTGATATACAATGACGGCATTGTCTCAATTTGATACCAATTAGTTGGCCAGAAGCAACAAAAAATGCCAACAGAAATCCTAGAAAATTGGGGAATTCCACTGAGGATCAAGTATGAGAAAACCATACCGCCAGTATCACAGATGATAGTCAATATGGGGTTGACATTAGAGATACCAGAGCTGCTGTATGAAGAGTTCAGAAGCCCCTGGAAGAAGTCCAGAGTAGAGCCATGGGTGGCTCCTGGAATAATAATGCTGGGCCATGGAAAAATTTGAGTTCTTCTGGCGAATTTAAGTGAAAAACTGATGATGATCAGGAAGAATCAAAATCATCTCATTTTGTTCATCTAATTCTGACGGCCAAACTGAGGAAATTCCACAATTTTGGGACCCTCAATTAGATTAGATTACTGGCTGGGGTAACCAAGAGTATCAACCTATTGGTTGATCAAGAGCAACTCCCTGATCTGATGGAAGGACAGCAAGTGGAGGTGCTTAAATGTATGAAATATATTGAGAAGTATTTGCTCAGGACAACCATGCTTTGGGATGCACAAGAGATGTGATCCATAAGGTTGATACTGGGGAAAATTTGCTGATCAGGATGAGACCAATTTGATGGCGAAGGTGGCCAAAGCAGTAGTTGAAGGAGAAATCAGCAAATTAGTGAAGCATGGGTTCTGGTTCCGTCGTCAAGTCCCTGGGTGAGTCCAATTCTTATCATGAAGAAAAAGGTTGGCTCTGATCGGGTTGTGATCAATTTCTGGTAGCTGAATAAGATTATGAAAAAGGATTTGTATCCCCTACTGATAATCAAAAATACACTATATTGATTGGGAGAAGTGAAGTACTTCTCTGCAATGGATCTGATATTAGGATATTGGCAAATTGATTTGCCAATGGAAGACCAAGAGAAATGTGCGATTATTACTGTACAGGGGCTATACCAACTGACGAGGATGCCCCAAGGTCTATGCAATGCGCCTGCAACGTTCCAGAGAGCCATGGACGAGATACTGAGTGACTTGAAGTTTTCATGCATCCTGGTGTACTTGGACAATATCAATGTGTTCAGTAGGACGTTTACTGACTATTTACACCACTTGGAAGAAGTATTCAAGATACTGTCCACGGCCAACCTGAATATTGAGCCAAGGAAGTGTCACTTCTTCAAGAAAGAGTTGAAATATATTGAATTTGTAATCAACTCTAGTGGATTGCATCTGCAAGCCCAGAAGATTGGGGCCATAGAATGGATGGCTGTGCTGAAGAGTGTCCGATATATCCAAGTGTTCCTTGGAATGGTCAGATACTATAGAAGATTTATTCAGGACTTTTCCCAAATCGCTGAGCCCTTATTCCATCTGTTGAAGGATCCAAAGAAAGGATCTGTATGGAATAAAGAAGCGCAGGAATCCTTCAATGAATTACGCCAAGTACCTAATAGATTCTCCTATTTTAAAATATCCAAATCTCAATTAATAATTTATTATACAAACTGATGCTTCGTTGATGGCGATCAGCACCATATTAAGACAAGTAGATGAACTTGGGGATGAACATCCAGTGGTATATGTGAGCCAGACACTCTCAGCTGCTGAGAGGAACTACACTGTAACTAAGCATGAATGCCTTGTGATCATTTACACCTGTAAGAAGTTTTGGGTGTACATCCACGGAATGCACTTCAAAGTGGTGATGGACCACTCCTCGTTGCATTAGCTCCACAATTTGAGAAAACCAGAAGGACAACTGGCCCGATGGGCACTAAAGCTACAAGCTTACAATTATGAGATTGTCCTCTGAGTGGGGGCTTCTCAGCAGAAGGTGGATGGATTATCATGGTTACCAAAGGTCCATATGGTATACCAGCAGATTATGAGTTATTCCAGAGACCAATTGATGGAGAAATTGGGAATGAGCCCTAAGAAATCCAAGGTGCACTTCGAAAAGCGATGGAAAACATTGAGATCATGGATGGACAAGTGTTTAAGATGATTAACAGGAAGCGGTTACTATTACTAAAGCCATCAGAAAGAGCAGTAATCATTCAAGCTGCTCATAAGGTTGTCGAGCATGGAGGCCTGAGAAAAACAATCAACTATATTCACCAGTACTGCTGGGAGTCAATCAACTATGACATCGCTGACTATCTAGATTGTTGTTTGGAGCGCCAGCTGCACAAGCCACATATGAATATGACTGGATACTGACTGGTTCGCCCTGGATTTGCCTGGCATACAGTGTCCATCAACATGATGGGACCACTGACAATGAGTACATGGGGAGTCAAGTACATAATAGTTGGTATTATCCATCTGACAAGATGGGTCGAGATGAAGGACCTGGAAAAAGTGGACACTACCAGTACCACAAAGTTTATCCTGGATCAAGTAGTATACTGACATGGATGCCCGCAGGTCCTGCTTAGCAACAATGGGACAAACTTCACATCTCATATGATCCCTCAGTTAAATGAGATAATGGGGATCTGAGGAGTCATGTCTGTACCCTACCAGCCAGAGATAAATGGACTAATAGAACGAGTTAATGGAACACTGGCCGTGATTTTGAGGAAGCTGGTTGCAGTAAGAACTTCCATGTAGTGAATGTACCTGAGTTTAGTGACGTTCACCTACTATATCAGTCTTCATACAGCGATGGTAAAAACGCCATTTAAGTTGTTATATGGGAGAAAGGCCGGTTCCGCCAATTTTATATTTGGTGGTGGAACCAACATCAGGGATGAGTGATGAGCAGTATCTGAACTGATTGATGAATATCCTAATCAAAATGCAATCACAAGCATTTGATACTACTTTGGAGAAAAGTATACAAGCAAAATTAATGGACAATAATGACCAACCGTCCTTATCAGAATATTAAATAGTTGAAAGAGTTGCCTATTGCAATATGCATGGTTTTGGGAGAAGAAACAAGCTGGATGCATTGTGGTCAGGTCCATTTGAGATTATTGCCAAGACAGCAACAGATGCCTACTCCATCAAGAACCTCTTAGATGGAAAGGTAGTAAATCAAGTCCATGCTAAGTATTTGAAGTGGTGGATTGATGAAAAAATAACAAAAAAAGAGTTCCCAAAGGACCAATGAACCATTAAATTGGTTATGTCCTAATGATTAGGTCAAGTCCGAAAAAAGGACCTCTGAATCATAGAAAACTGGTAGGTCTAAGAATACCTAGGATCCAGTTTGGGGGAAAAATAAAAAAGAAGGACCTCTGAACCAAAATAAGGTCAAGTCCCATGAAAAAAAGAGAAAAAATAAAAGATTAATAAAAATATGGAAAAATATTTATAAAATTACATAGAAAAAAGATAAATTTTTATAATTTCTATTTTTTATTAGTTATCCTTAACTCAGGGGTGATTCCACCTATGTTGCCTCTTGGGGAGGGAGGATGGATCGCAGTAGGAGTAAACAACCCATCCAAATCTATGTGAGATCAGATGCTAGTAAGGGCTAGACCTACTCAAAACCAAGTTTGTTGAGCGGATGATGATCCCTGCATGAAAGTGACTAGGAGAAGAGAGATGGAAATGTCAGATCATTTCAAATGCAAAGTTATGGATGGGTAGGGAAGCAGCAAAACAAGAAGAGGCAGTTAGTGACTGACCTTAAGTAATCTTTATTTAGCACCAGAGCCAGAAGATTGGTATTAAGCACTTGCCAATGAGCTTCATCAAGAACACTGGACATATGGGCTGGCAGCAAACAAGGGATACTGGATGGGGGTTGCCAAACATGCCACCTATTAAAGCCATCAGTGGAAGATACTGATGGGAAGTGCTGGAAACAAGATAGTCAGGCGAGGAGCAAATGGCATCCTACATTCGATGACTATGAGCTTCTTGGAAGCTGAAGCAGAAGGAGTAATGGAAGCCAGGAGAGGCTGGAAGCTTTGTGGCCCAAATTCGAAGAACTTGGCTGGCAAAGTGAAGAGCATAAGCAGCAATATTACGATCTAGGATGTTCTTAAGATTGGAAGGATTCATCACTATGGATAAAGCTAAATGTCTTGGGCCATCAATTCTGCATAGGGGAGTTCAAAATGAATACTGTAGCCAATGGTTAGTTCGGTGGCCAAGACAGCTAGTTGTAGTATTGACCAAGCTGGAAGAGGAACTCAGGAAGCAAGTCTGACCTGGCGAGAAAGGAGCGATCAAGAGCAAAGGGCATTATTTTAGGAGCATCAATGATTATGTTTGGCGCATCTGCAAAAGGAGCTAAATCCAGGAGAGTTTCAAAATTTAACTCTGGAATTGATGGCAGAGGAAGAATTGGCCACGAGTCATTTGAAACAATTGCTAGCCTGGTTTCAGAGGGGTTGATTACCATTATTGGTAGTTCCATGGAAGGACTAGCCACTGGTGCCGGACTAGGTGTATAAGTCCTGTAAGGACCATAGAAAAGGTTCCGTCGTGCAGCCTGACTCATCTGCTGGAAGACCTGAAGATCTTGATCAGACAAAATATTGAGTAGCTGTTGGTACCACGACTTGAAATTTGACATATGAACTTGATGAGAGGGGGATGTTGGACTTATATGATAGTTGACATTATGCACTCCAAAATCAATTAAGCTCCAATTTTAGAGAAGTTAATCTCAAAATTAATGGGATGAGTTTTCCAGAGAATAATTAAGAATGATATGAGCCAAGAGGTTATGAGAAGAAAATAACAAGGGCATACATAAATGAGCATTCTTAATTGGGCCACAAAACGAACATTGATGGCAAGAGTCTCCTGTTAAGGATGAGGAGAAAATCAGGAAATTGAGGACGCCAGACCAAGAATCCTGAATATGACAGCGGGTCATATGCCCTGATGGGGAAACCCAGATCACAGGATTAATAATGTCACAAGTAAATTGATCAGCCCAGCATGACAGTAGATCGTGGGGACTGCGCTCTGAGAAGGTGGTAGCAAGTAGGAAGAGGAGAGCTGCATGCCAAAGGTCATCCCAAGTAGCATTGAGTATTAGTGATCATACTCTGCTTGAGCAAATGAAGTATTTGACTGAGTGTCTGAATTGGTGTTATCCTGCCCCAGTCCTTTTCTCACTGGAAATATAGGCAAGAGGGGGATGTGTTAAATTTTTGCCCATATTCCCAGCTAGCTAGATTACCAGGAATTACTAGGGGATAACTCCCTGATGTGAGGTGAATTTGGAAACTGATTGACCCTGATTTTTGGGGTACTATGTTTGGGGGATTTTAGGTTATTCGCCTAATCAGATCCATCGGGGATCTATCCAGACAAATGCTTAAGATCTCGTCGGGCTGAGTTGCCAACGAAATAGGGGCATCTGATAGTGATTACCTATCAGATGTAACAATTAGGATCGGTCAGGTTTCATCACTAGCTGATTGTGAATTAAGGAGTAAGTTGCAAGGCGAGTGATGCCACCTGCAACTAGCAAATCAATCAGTTGGTTTGTGACATGCCTTAATGGGTAACAATTCCCATTACCTAAGCAGGTTGCTTGCCAAATATGGTTGGTTTGCTTGATCAAAAGGAAAACGTTAGGGACACGTTTTCTGACTCTTTCCATTTTAGGTCTCAAGGATGTACAATGATAAAATCCTAGCCAGGATGGGGAAGACCATCGCTGCTGAGATGAGGATGGGTGATTCAATGTCAACGGCTGCTGTTTCATCAAAGAGGTGTCAACCGAGGGTTGGGCGCTGAATCCCCCACTATATATTCCCTAGAATTCACCAATAAAGATAGAGTTTTTATCTAATATGTAGTTTTTAGTAAAAAGTATACGGTAGATATACTAGCTTAGTAAACTTTATCAGCATTCATTTGTTCTATTCTTTCTATGGGATATTATTGCTGGTGCAATAACTGGATTACTATTCAAGGAAAAAGTAAGGATCTGAGCGGAGATCCAGAGAAGAAGTGGAAACAAATTGGGGATTGCTGACAACTTTATGTCAAACCGGAGAAACTGTCACCAGGGAATCTCAGAGAAGATTGGGTTAGATGGTATGAGGGAATGAATCCCTTACTTGAGACATCACAAGTATTTGAGCATAGATACTGGCCGAGCGTTGGGCCAAGATCTAATAATTCCATTCAAATAAAGATAATAGTCTTCATACTATTATCAACAAATTATATCAACTATCATACAACGCAGATAAATTTCTTAAAATCTGAACCTGTGCAAGTAATAAGTTTATAGGGGTTAATGGCCAAAAGTAATCAAAGCCTATAAATTATTACATGGAGTCATTTGATTCCTTGGGGTCTATTCCTTATCTGGGCCAAACTCCCCTAATGTCTTGGATAATGCTGTAGTTGTTGGTGCCAGATATGTTTTGGGTTTTCCAGTTGTTGTTTTATGGGTTTCCACTATGGGTCCTTGGGTTATGGTGGGTCAAATTGGCATATTTTCCATTTGTATTAATTGATGCCAAGCAAATGGGCTCAAGATTGTCATCAAACCAATCAAAGATGTTATCAGCCATAATTCATTAGGGTTAGCCTCCTGGTAGGGTCCCACCAATTGGCTTATTCCTTAGTTTGATTCATTGCTAGAAAAGTATTTTGTGGGGTGGTTATTATGGTTATCTAATCTGGTGTATTCACTGGATACTGTCAAGCCGCAACTAACATATTTGTTAATTTGTTATATGGGTACACTATCTCAATATCATGGGCGGTTTTGTGTCAACAGTGAGTTCTGCCGCCAGTACTGAGTGGGTGGGTAAAGCATTTAATTGAGGATTGTCCACCCATTATTCCTTGATTGAAATGGGGTTGGCCAAGGTAGCTTAGTTGGCAGTACTGTATGCAATAAGAAACACTGTTAACAGTGCAATATGGGTGGCGTCTTCTGCGTGAATGTGGGTGGTCCTGGTGGATGCACATGTTGGCAGCCTGGGGTTGCTGTAGGGTTTAGTTAGGTTCTAATCTTTGCTGACAAGTTGGCATGATCCTTGGCGGGTTTACCGCCATTTTTCTATGGTTATCATTAATTATCCTAAAGGAACCAAGTATAAAAGGGTAAAGTTGTTTTTAAAAATGATGCTTAGCTAGAAGTTAAGTTCTTCAACTTGGCAGATCACTACTTTAAGTCCATTGATCAACTATTTGGACAATCACTAAAGATTTTAATCTATTATTTATTAATATAGGATATAGAGATGTTTATTCATGACAAATATACTTAAAAATAATTTAAATTACTTGATTTGAAACTTTAAATAAAAAGGGTATTATAGCTTTCAAAAGGCTAAATGAAATTTTTATGAGAAAAGCATATTAATACATTGAGGTACCAATAGCAATTAAAATCTTATTTTTCTAGACTTGATGTAGTTATGCCC
Source organism: Massospora cicadina (assembly GCA_022478985.1). Classification (NCBI taxonomy): domain Eukaryota; kingdom Fungi; phylum Entomophthoromycota; class Entomophthoromycetes; order Entomophthorales; family Entomophthoraceae; genus Massospora; species Massospora cicadina. Next base: position 38,532 of record JAKSZP010010805.1, read on the forward strand.
TATTTGTATAAATATGGTTTTGTACAGAGGCTAAATAAATAGGTATAAAAACTGATTGTACCTGAAGTGTCATGGTAACGGCTATTAAGACTAAAAACTATTATCATTCTGGATGAGTAAACACCCAAAACACAAGCCAGATCAACAGGGGTATAGCTACCTAGAAAACTTTAATTGAAATTAAAATGGGAGGAGCTTCAGGAAGGCGATGGACAACGTTACCAGTACGCTCACAAGCAACCATACGGTGATCAGGGTGGCTGCTGCTGATCCCATTGAGGCAGCAGGTTTAGGCTCCTCATGAGGAGTGATAATATCTATAGTTTTAAGTGCAGCGGCGTTTTGCAGAGATACCGCTTAACTTGGAAATCTGAGAGGGAAGCGCCTCAAAGAGCTAGCAAGATTGTGACGCTGCAAGGCATATAGAATGGGAGACAAGCCAAATGGGCCCATAACATAATCTTCACTCCAGAAGGAAATGAAACAGCCTGATTACAATGGATACTATGGCTCATTTATTGCTCAGACCAGGAAACATGGCAACTTGAAGTGTATCTTAAAAAAACTGGTGATAAGAATAGAATTAATAACTTTGGCAGGCTATTGTTTATTTGGAAACAAGGCAAAATAATTGATTGACAGAAGCACCTGCTGGGGCATATTAACTTAAGAGCTATATGCGTGGGGGATATAGAGAGTTTTCATGAACCTTGGTAGGCACTATTGCGCTAATTCCAATGGATCAACACACTAAACTTCTACCATTGTTGATTTTGATTCAACATGACCAGTCAGATTAGTATCAATTTATTGCAAAACCTTTTGGCAGCGTGATTACACCTGGCAAGTTTGTGAAATTTTGTCCAACATCTGGCGGACTGCACCCAAGGCCAGGGCAGGTAGGGGCGGTCCCACTTTAAATTTATTAGGTTTGGCACACCCAAACCTGTTGGGGAGGGCTCACTTTCATGGGTGGTAGAAAAGTTGGACAAGTTATTTCAAATCTGAGAGCAATTCAATCACTTGAATTTCATTTGATATCTCCTTACTACTAATAACAAAATTTTAAACTAGGTGAGGGTGCCTTCTGGCAGGGAGGAAGACTTAAGCTTCTTGCTGGTGATGGCTCCTGGCCACCACCTCCTCCTGACAAACCCCCTTAATTTCTTCACCAACTCCTTGGTGGTAAGAAGAGGGGGTAATGACACAACTTCAAGGTATCTCGTCACCCACCTCTTATCAACCACATGGCTAAATTGCAAGGTTGATTAAAGAGTGAGCAACCTGTTTGGCCCCTTTTTAGGTTTTAAAATATGTTTCTCCAAATTAAAGTGTAGGGGGTGCTCCCTATAACTTACATAAAGTATTGGTATTGATGAAAAATAGCTTCTTAATAGTTAAACTGAAGATTAAATAAGTTTAATAGAGAAACTTTCAGAGATTCAAATAGTAAAATTCTTTTTTGTTTAAGCAATATAGAAAAGTCTTATGAAAAAAGTTCCTTTTAATACTGTAAAGCCTATTAGGTATTGATTTATATCATTCTTCCTAATATATTTTTACATCAGACATACAAAAACATATTGATTAAGACAGTGTGGAATTACATATGAAGCAGCAAATCAGGTTAAGGACACTACATATAATTTTCACCGCAATATACCTGAGGTAAAAGGGATAAAGACCATAGGAAATAAGTTGCAGTACATGAGGCAATATGACCAAAATTCTTAACTAGACTCTTATGTGTTCCATATGTGGGGAGAGGGGCCACTTTGAAAAGGATTGCCAAACAAATATGAATAGAAACATGGAATAGACTTAATTGTAGAAACTTTAGATAATGTGATTTAGAAAAATCCTCTGGTGGAATAATGACATAGTGTTCTATATCAATCAGATAAGTGTAATATCTTCCCTGGTAAACTTTTTTATCTGGATTCTCTGGAGATTCCTATGCACCTGGTCATTTCTTATGAAATACGCTTTGTATCCACCAAAATTAAAAAAGACTGAAAAAAATGATCAGTTAATCAGAGAATCTTAATAGATATTGATATTATGTGATAAGGTATATTAGATAGGAATGAAAATTAACAAAAAAGATCAGAGATGATATACTATTATGAAAAGAGATACGTTATTTTTATAAAAAAAAGTTTTATAAGTTTTTCAGAAGTTTAATTAATTATAAATGCTATATGAATCAGTTAATCTCTAGATCTTATATTATAATTACTTTTGCTATTAATCAAGATTTAAAAATGCTTATGTTGTGGTAGATAAGGCACAAGCCTAAAATCATCATTGTTCTTTATGCTATATCAATATAAATGCGCAAATTAGTAAATTAGCGTGGCATAGACCCAGAAATTGAACATAGGAAAGAATATGGAACTTCCCTAACCCAGAAAATTACTTTTTATAACATTTTGCGCAATTTCCAAAAAAATGTCACAGCTAGTGACATATTTCCTGGAATTAACAGACCTTTTAAAGCCAAGCCCAACAAGCCCTTGGGGCAGAGACCAGAACCCCCAAGAGTCATCGATGACCTATCTAAGGTCATTGACAAAAAATGGGTTTTGGCTTTGCCATCCAGGGCTGAGGAAAACGGCTTATTTGAGGCAAAACCCGGGCGGGAATTGAACTTAACACCCAGAAAATCACAAATATGAGGTTACAAAATCTAGTCAAATTCAAAAAAATATGATTTTGTTGAAGAACAATGAATTTGTAGCACATATCAGATTCCAATAACCACTGGAATCTTTGTGAAGCAACCCCTATAAATTAAGTCCCAAGATGAGAAAGGCTTTGCTTTTCTCAGATATTCTTATCACCCTAATAAAGTCTAGAAATCTTGGGCCATTTCCTGTATTCTTTGTTTTCTTCAACAAAAAATATACCTCTCCAAAGATCTGTGATGGAGGGAGTTCGTTTTCTGCTCTGGTTTGCACCCACTGCTGTACATGATCCCTACACCCACTCCACCACCTATTCCGCTGGCTTCGCCCCCTCCTATTTTTCTGGCCTTTGCCTTGGCTTTTGCGCCACCCTTCCCAGCTCCCAGGGCTTTTGTCCCTGATGGTTGTGGCCAATTTGGTGTGCGTTTTGCTCCAAAGATTTACATGGAAACATAATACTGACCGTTTAGGATGTCTCTTCGTTTTTTTGGGTCACTTGGCCTTGTTGTATCACTTTGGCTGTTTCTTTCCCTACAGTGACCTCCTGCGCTCCAGTTTCCTTGACAGAAATAGCTCATAATTATGACTACAAACATCATGGTATTCTTACTATTGATTACATCAGAATTGTGATTATTAATATAGATTGTATACATTGGCATAAAGGCATAAAGCGGGAATGCTTACTATGGTAAACAAATCTATTTATATATGTTAGATAAGAAATCTAGTATAACAGACCCAAGAAGCTTTATTTATTATTACATCTATCAAGATAGAATTGTGATGATAGATATACTCTAACCAGATTTGTAGCTTAATGACTAAGTTTATATCAGAAAGATATACTGTGCTAATTGGACTAAGTAATTGTCTTACATTTGGTAACTTGAAAAATTTTTCCTATAGGAATACCATGAATTTCTAGATGGAACGTATGGGGAAATCAATGACCCTAGTATACTTTCAGTAGTAACCATGTAGCACCTGAAAAGATTTCTTTGAGCATGTGATTCTTAGTATGTGTCAAAATCTGAGGATCTCTCGCTAGAATATTTAATTCCTGCATAGTAAATTGGGCTGAAGTATGAACGGTGGATCCTCAATTTAGCCAGTTACTTATGGTTTTAGAATAGTTCAGAAATGCATTAAGCATACAAAAATGGCTCTGACTTTTCTGGCCAATTCTGGGTTTGATTTTCCCATCATAATTGGGAACTTCAGCTGAGGCAGGCAAAGTTGCGAGCTGTGGATCCTGAGATCCCAGCTTGCTAACACTCTCCAAAAGCGACTTAAGATACAAATAAAACGAAGATATAATAAAATAGACTTTTATTAGACTAGATTAATTGATGATCAGTCATTAGGCCAGGAGCTGGTATATATACCTCTAGGGCATCTCCTGTCCACATATGAGTATAAAATTTCAACAGATATTTTACCACCTCAATTGTCCCTTGAACTTATGCAACTGAAACCTTTTCTTAGGTTTATTGATGGCAAAATACTCTCAAAATTGGGAGGATTTCAGGTACAAAAATTGTGATAAAAGCATTTTTGGTATTTTCCCTGGGTTAGGTGTAAGCCTTGTCCAGGGGAAGGATTGACATTTTCCTTCAAGGGGTGTAAATCCTTGTTGGCTTATTAGGTTTGATAATAAGAGTCAAATCTACCATTATATCAAATTTGGGGCTTGGTATAAATTACCCCAATTTCGAGGAAATGGTACAATCCCATTCCCTGGGACATGTGACCTGGGATCTCACCTGACCTGGTCACATGGGTGGCTTGATCCAAGTAAGGGTCAGAATAGTGTGCCATCCAGAAGGCCAGGATAAACCCTACTTGGATGGGGCCATGACGATCCTTGTGCCACATGTCCCCACATACCCTATAAATATCCCTAATTATTCCTCTAATAAAGTACTTCCATTCTTAAGATCTATTTCATCTTATATCTTTATTAAGTTTAATCTATCTAAATGAATGGAGTCACGTCCATTGTCACATCTATAGCTGCCCCTGTCCTCTTGGCTGACGCCATCCCCTTGCAGTCAGCCTACTTTTTGGGTTCCCCAGCGTTAGCACCAGTGAGCGCATCTTGCGGAAACCTGACAAGCATGCAAAATTGTCTTAAAATCTTTTTGGTTTGAGTTTCGTCATACTGCTGACAAAATACAGCTTCTGTGAAATTCTTGCCTCAATTGAAGTAGATGATATACCCCTAATTGGGACGTCGGCAGGCCCCTCCCTTGATAGCACTAGGTATTACCTTTTGGATGGTCCATGTGCGAGTGCTATCATGCCAATTACGTGGATTTACATACAAATTTCGCCCTAGGGCAGAAAATTGATTATGTTGTTCGATCATTTGATTGTCCATGGGACTTTTTAAACTTTAACTTTGGTTCAGTCCCACATAATTTTGTATACAAATTTCTTAATATTGGTCCCAATTAATTGGGACTAGTTGCTGAGGATTGGGCAGAGATAATTGTCCCAACTGTGCAAATGTATTCAGCCCAAGCTGCTGATAGAATAATTATTTTATTTTGATGTTGAGTTGATCAACCTGGCCAAGTAGTTGCAGAGAAGGTTAACCTAAATGTGCAGGGATATTTGGCCTGAGCTTTATTAATATAATTAAACTCACGTACCAATAATTGGCCTGAGCCATGTTATTGAAATAGGTTTTAATTAGATTACTAGTTCAAGCATTAGGTGGGAAAATCAGCCTGATCTGTAGGTTATCAAAGGGTTTATTTTTGATTCAACCACAGAATTTGACAGTATGCCACACATAAACTTATAGCGTTGTTCCATTTAGTTCTGTGGCGTCCAACTATTGTTTTCTTTCACTTATGCCCATGTCAAAATCGACTACATACAATAGTGTTGTTCATTTTTATTACAGTAAATTTTTATATATAGTGATACATCCATATACTACTATGATATGTGTGGAAATATAGTATTTTAATCAAGGAAAAGCAAAAAGTACCACTGTTTCTTTTAAATTTACCAGAAAAACTTTACACAAGATAAAATTGATTATGGATGTGCAGTATAAGCTTACATACTATTGATACTGGTGACCAATTACCTGATAAGCTACTCATGTAGAAGGTCAATGCGTCCATAAAAACTATGTTTAATGTAAGGAGAGATTTTTGAACCGTGGTATGTAAGTTTCTATTAAAAATCCTATATAACGCTCTAATTCTAATTGTAAAAGAAAGAAGAGAGTTATTGGTTAATTTATTAACTGTCATAATTTTTATTAACCAGAAAAAAAATTTATAAACACTTTATATATTGTGAATCCCAGGATAAACTTCTAGGAAGCAACATTCTTCTTAGAGATAATATTTATGTGCATTTTAAATTCAACATGCATAGATTGAGAAAGAAAAGCACAATATAATTCAAAAGGATTTATTTCAATTAATTATAATAATAACATTATTTAATGTAACAGATACATCTCAAAGTTCCAAGGATACCATATTGGGACTTAAACTCTTTTTAGCACTAGTGGTGCCCAACCCAAAAGGGGAGCTGCCACTAATCTTTATTTGCAAATGGGCCAAACAAAGAGATTATTATAAATAAAAAATTCCTAATATGGCACCTCAGCTAACAGCCTAGGAAGCTATATCAGAAGGTGAGGAAGCTTTGGAGGAAACCTTTATCCAGCACCTGCTTTAGCTGGCAGACCATGGTGGACAGCATTGGGGTGGGAGCATCAGCGACATGGGGCATAAGGAGGTATAGTTGAAGGTTTTCTTTGTTAATGAGGCTGGCAGTGTCCATCACCTCAACATATTGAGCAAGTTGATGCTCAGCGAAAGTGATGAGAGCAGGCACAAAAGTGAATGACTTAATGCACTGGTGGATTTGGGATAATTGTGGTTGAAAATAAAAGTTTTTGCTGCATCAATGCAATCACAGCTTACACCAAAAGCAAGCGCCTCAATTTTATACTTTGCATCTTCTTCAAAATTGTGAGGAAAATTGAGGATAAGAATACCCTCAACAAGGGGCTCCATCGCCCAATGAAGTTGCTGGTGAAGTAGGGTGTTGGCAGGGACAGAGACCTAAACTCTTCTTATGTCCTTAAATCAAGATGAATAGAGGTTGTTGGACATTCTCCTTCTTGACTTAAGAAAAAGAATGTTGAAGGTATTAGGGCTCCCAAATCTGCTATTATGATTGGCCCATCTCCTGCCCAATCATCAAAGAATAATGGGGATTTCAGTGATTAGAGTACCCACCATGAAAAACCCTAGTGGATTCTCAGTGGAATCTTGACAACTGGAAAAATACAATTTATCATAAAAATTGGCTTAAAACGGTAAGTATTAATAATAGAAATACTCTGACTCCTCGGTCAAATATGAGGAGTATAATATTGTGTGGATCAGAACCTTCAAAAGGCAAGAAGATTTTACCCATCAATGATAGGGTGCGAGTTAACCAATCATTATGATCTGAGTCTAACCACCACCAAGGTGCAAAGATTTTACTTGAAGATGATAGGGTAACAATTAGCCAATCATTACCATCCAAGTCTGACCATCGCTGAGTTACCCAATCATTACCATCCAAGTCTGACCATTGCTGAGTTACCCAATCATTACCAGTTGAGTCTGACCACTGCTGAGGTGAAAAGATTTTACTTGCTGGTGATTGGATACAATTCATCTAATCATTACCGCATGGGTCAGTATTGCCTAAAAATTTTTATCCTCGATCTGATGGGCCAAAAACCTATATTCCCTAATTTAGACAACTGAGCTTTGCATTCTTTTACCTCAAATATTGATGGTTTCAAAAATTGAACTAGTTTAAATAGGAAAAGCTAGTATCAATAAGGGGGCCTTTCTTGGTTTTGCCGCGCTTTTAATAATAAAAAATATAAAAAACCATAATAAGTATTATTTTATACTTTTATTATTAAAGTAAGTTTCTCAGTCTGAAAAATTATGTGTGGCCTCCTTTAGTGGATCCCACAGAAGTTTAGTAGATATCTAGTGAATGTTTAAAACTTTTAAAGAAAATTAAATTCTTTATGCTTCAGATCTAAAGATTTAACTCTGAAGAGTTGAGTTTTATAAACTTTAAACTCTTGGGTCTGTAACTGTTAAAGAAGGCCTCAGAATTATTTTTTAGTACTAGATGGTAAGGCCTCAGAATTATTATGTTTTATTAATTGGGGTTTGCACAAGCTATACAGTTTTATATGTGCCTGCTTAAGTCTTAAGTTCCCTCATATGCCAACAAGAGTAGTTTAGTCTAAATCAATTTAATTTAAAATCCTTCTTCTTAGCTTGACAAAGCACCTTCCTAATGTACTCCAAGTCAGCTTTATTGAACCTAACAATAGGTAATATGAACAACAGAATGAATTAAACTGAAAAACTAAACCTGTTTACTTTGTATTAGGGTTTAGCGTGTTCATATGGAAAGTTTTTGAAATTATTTACAACATCATTTTATATTCATTTTTGGTTCTGTATTGCTCTAGATGTTACATGACTTACCAAATGGAACGTTTGTTTCTCATCTATTCTCAGCTCATTGGCATCTAGGATGTTGACTCTAGCATTATAATAGATAAAAATTACTCTGGGTTTGCTCTCAAAACTGAAATCCTTAGATGTCAAATTACTTTCTTTATTTTGTGAGTTTAGGATATTAAAAGAAAGGCTATCAAAATCTCTAAGAGTACTAGTCTTAATTTTGAGACAATGATATTGATATTAAAGATTATAAGTCTTGGATCACCAAGTGGAAAAGTACTTTAGACACAATAAAATGACTAATAGAACACTTTAAGCAACTAGGAATTTATAATATATATACTGTTTAGAAATCAAGGCAAGGTTTTGAGAACATAAAATCAAGAACACATATCACAGCAACAATACTGTGTGAAATTTAAAAAATTATTCCAGTCATCCTTCCTTTAATAATTACCCTTTGATTAACTTTGTGTTTAAAAATGATCTTATAATAAGTTTAATTTGTCTACTTGTGCCAATAATCGTTACTAATTGGTATGTTGCAGTCCCTGGTATAGATAAGATATCAAATATTATAGGGCTGTAGAATCTTTTCCTTAGCCTAATTCATGTAAGTTTACATTTCTTCTGCTTGTTTTTGGTCTTTATTTTATGGTTAAAAGTACTTTTTTATATGGCTAAAGTTAGTATCATATAAATTTATCATGCTTGATACTCACTAAATTTCCTTTTCTAAAAAATATGGCATTCTATAGTGATAGTGAGGCGTCATTTTTTTACTTAGTTTTACACACAGAGCTGTCTATGTACCAAGATTAATTGTGATCAATTCTTGGTTGTGGGATACCAACATCATAATTATATTATCTAGGAAGCGTTTGTCTAGGGATTTTCAGAGCCTTCTTATAAATTATAGAATAAAAAATATTTAGAGAAAAGTCTTAATTAATATAATAACTTGATTTGACCAAAGCAATTATTAGACACTGACTGTAAGGGGTCCAAATTGCAGTAGTAGTTCATTACATACTTCTCGACTTTTAGTGTAGTTAGGTCCTTCTTTCCCATACTCTTTTCAGTGAACAATATAAGGAAATATGTAACTCATTTGCAAAGGTGTAGAAACAATATTTATAGCTACGCTGCTGTCGCCATGGCTTAGTCCTTCAAACTATCTACTTTCATGCTACATACATAATCTTGAAGTAAAGTAAATAAATTTTGTTTGCTGCATTAGATTAGTGAGAATAAATTAAGTTAATGGGTAAATTCTGTTAGCCATAGTAAGGGCAATCTGTGAACATTAAGAGGTCCATTGCAACATTTTGTTTCAGCTTCAGGATCAATAAAAGCTCTTTTAAATACTAACTTTTGTAATTAACAATTTTGTGCATAAATATGTTGCCCTCTTTTACACATCTGATTATAGTGTAACCCATTGTAAACAAGTGGATACTTGATATCAATTTCAATAATATGATCCTGTGGGTCTCCAACTCATTTTGGTTAGATAACTTTAAAATGAAGTTTTTTGAGGTAATTAGTTTAGCAATAAAGCACTCCACTTCTATTAAGATAGCACTTTTTTTCCAAAATTCTAATCTATTCTCTGGAATGACAATGATATTCACTTGAAAGATACACTGAATAGCAATGGTCAAATTTAATGATGATAAAAGTTGGCTTTAACAAGGCGTCTAGTAAGTCCAATATGGTTGTTCTTAGCTTTATTAAAAGGTGAGACTTAACTAAGAGAGCATTATTTTGAGGGCCAAAGTTTTTGGAACATCTCTGAACAAATGACTAATTTTTTGTTGGGAATCTTTAATAAAGCAGTAAGCAAGGTTTTAGCCAGCTCAAAGTATAGTTATGTTTAATTTAGGGCTATCATTGCATTAACTTTGAACATTGCCTCAGTTCCTAGTACTTTTTGAGCTTTGCAATGGAACATTTTTTTAAAACTTGGTAATTATCTCATTTTGGAAAGTATTATTCTGAAGTCAGCTTTCTGGGTAGTAAATTATATATGGGACCTTCTGATCATTCAAAAAGCATTGGCTACCTAATTTTTAGTAAATAAAAAAAATAAATTTAAACAATACAAAATTTCATTGATGAAAACCATCAATTATAGCTAAATATTTATTTAGCCCAGAAAAACTTATATATGGGCATATAAAAATTTTGCTTTAATATTTATTTTATCACAAAACTAGCAATTTTGTAGCTTAAAGATCATAATATTATGTTCTAAATAATAACATTCTCATGTTAAAGCTATGATCTGATAAAATTGTAGCAATAATTCCATTGTGAAAATTTGGCTCATTGTAAGGGTTTGATGAGATAATCACCTTTTTGGTGGCAATATAAGATGTCAGGAGTGAGGCTATATAATATAATATCATTTTAAAGGCTTCAACTGATGAGAATAATCCTTATTTTTTACTAAAAAGTACCCTTTTTCATGAGGTTTATTGCAGCACCAAAGTACTCTGACATCTTGATAGGCTCACGTTTCCTTTAATAAATTATTTTAAAAATAAAAATATTTGAGGTGGGTTGACCTTGGGACAAGTATACAACACTGAGAATTTTCTAGCCAATACAGGTTTCAAACTTGAAACCTGCACTAGGGATGGAAACAGTTTTACCTGCCAGGCTAACAATCCTTTTTAGTAATCAATTTTCTTTCTTATATTATTCATCTTTCCTTTCAAACTCACAAACTCATTGCTTTTAGTTTCCACCATATTGTTTTTAAGATTTCTTCAGTTTTCTAACATCTTATCTTTGCCTAAAAAATATATTACCAACTATGTTTTATGCATCTAATTGTGCCTTAAAAGTGACATCATCCCTCTGAGGAAAAAACTCATCTATTAGTTGCTTTCAATCGATCATCATTTTGAAGATAGTAGATAAATTGTGTAGACAAAATGAGACTTGAGTTTATAATGCCTGATCTTAGTAAGAAATTTCTTTATAAATTATAATTCTTTCAATAATGTGGTCTGGGTTAGTCTCCAAGTAGTAATCACCAGAGCATAAGAATCTGGATTTGCACAGGTTATTTGATATTTATTTTATGTTAATATAGTCTTTAGTTCCCTTTTATGACAAAAAGTCTTTGAATAGTCCAAATTATCGTTATTTTAAATCCTTATACTTAGTATGAGCAATATAGAATTTTTCATATTACCCCCTATCAATCTTTATAAAAGGGTAATTGAGGTGGTTCAACCTTGGGACAAATATACCACACCAGGATTTTTTTATAGCCAGTACATGTTTCAAACATTTGTTGAACAAAACCTGGACTAGAATGGGGGCAGTAATTACCCTGCCAGGCTAACCACCCTTATCAATCTTTTATATATACAATAAAATAAGGCAGATATAATACTAATCTAAAACATATAGCTAGAACAGTTTACTTGGGTTAATAAATGTTGCTAATTGAAAAGCTTTTAAAATATTGAACATCTTTTCAGTTTCATTTTCAGTTCTGTATTTTTCTAGGAGATGCCATAAATCACTATACATAGTTGGTAAGGATCACAATCTAACTCATTGGCATTCAGGCTGTTGACTCACGCCATTAAGATAACCTCAAATTAAGTGAATACTTTATAAACATTAGCATTAATAAGAGTCAAATTAGTTTATATATGTAGTTGATGTTGGCTATAAAAAGTATCTATATTGCCTCTAAGAGTATGTTTCTTCAAAATTACAATACAATGGGCTTAGAGGTACGCTAATATGGTATGAAACATACAAGGAAAAGAAACAAATACAAGATAGTGACTATTGGAGACCTTGAAACAACCAAGACTAGAAACTGTATATAAATATATCAGATATGCGTCAAAGCTCTAAATATATAAGTAGCTGAGAAATATAAACTTACAGTTGTTGGATATGAAAGATGAATAACCAAAAACTAATTCTCTCTTTTCCCAAAGTATCTAAATGGATACTACAAACACTATGTAATGTCACATATCTAATAGGTATCTCTAATAAATATAACATTTTCTGGTTACTATGCATTTGAAATTTGATCTTAATGAAAAGCCCTTATTTTATTGACAAAAAATGAGATCATTTCTATTAATTCTTCAATCTGAAAAAAGCTTTTTGACAAGGATAACCTGGAATTATCAATAGTATCATATCTCCTTTATCCTTTTTTAGCAGGAATCTATATTTCTAATTAATGCTTCTTTGACTTCAGCAGGGGTAGTCGTTTATAAGTAAGTGCTAATTTGAGTAAAACATTTTTAGCTATGTTATTTGGATTACAAACGTGTACAATAGAATAGTTACATAAAGATAAAGATTATCAGCTATTTTTATTATGACAGTTTAGAGTTTTATTATATTTTTGAAAACTATTGTTGTGACTGACCATGTTTTTTTATGATGTTAAAAGAATTCTAAGGAACCCACTGTGTATTGAGATTCTGGGCTTAAACTTGCAAAGATAAGATTAGAAATTCAAGCATATAGTGTAACAAGTACTAAAACGCAGAAAGATTTTCAGGGATGATGACTATAGCCACAATCAGTGAGGCTTATGAAGAACTTTTTGGTGAGTTTTTTATTACTAGATGGTCCTTACCCAAAGAAGGATGCATAAATTTTTAATTTAAATTCGTCTAATCTCCTAAGAGCATGAGGGAGGAAAAAGAAGTGAGAAGGTGTCAATAAAGGGAGAATTTCATTGCCATAACCATGATTCAGATTTTACTGATGTTAGAAAGGCTGACAACATAATTTATCTTTTTAGGATATCTTAAGGTTAAACTAAAAGTGGGTAATCAAATGTAGTACTGTCACACCTAAGCGTCAGAGGGTGGAACCTAAGAATAAGCTATGAATGGTTTAGAAAGCTGTGAAATAGTCTAGGAGAGGGAGAGACCAATGTCATCCAGATAAGGACTGTTCAATTATCAAGTCTTGAACTGGTTGTCTGATCCATGGTTATGCCTGAAAGAGTGCACAGACTATGGGCCTGAGAGGGAGATTATTGGACATGTGTAGAAGCGGGTAAGGTGTGAGTCAATGGGCTTGGTGCAGCAAGGACAGCTCCCATGTTGAAAATTTTGGACAGTCTGATTTTCTTTCTTTTAGGAGAAATGGAGACCCGCCGAAGAGTATTGGACACCTTTGCCAATAGGACTTGATGGTTGACATCATCCCAGAGCTAATTGAGGTTAATCCTCATAGAGGGGGAAAGAGCTCAAGAGGTCTTTGGTAGATGGGGGGTCTGTCCAGTGAGTTGAGCCTGCCCATAAACTATTTGTCCATTGAAAATAATTTCATATAAAATGGTAAATAGACCAAAGACATTTCTTCTGTACAGGAAGGCGTGATAAACCTTGCATCAACCCTCTTCAGGCTAATAGACCCTGGTTTCATTAAGGGCTTAAAACTTATCTTTCCCATTTTAATCATTAATTGCAACTGATTCAATTTATGACATCCAAAATTTTATAATCCACATGGGGAGATGAGTACGCGTTTAATGCCAGGTAAGGGTTGGGCAAGCATGGTGAAAGGCACAGGGTTGGTGTTAGCACTGCCTAAAGCTAGAAAATGCCCCAGAGACACTGGTGGCCCTGACAAATAAAAAACTGTGGTGAGTATTTACCAGAAATTTTGGAATTGTAAGCAAAGTACAACCAGTATGTAGAAACACCACACTCCTAGCCATTATTGTCAGTGTAATTTGGGGTCTGAGCTTTTCTGGATATAAATTTAACAGCTCTTTGGAAGAAGTTCTGTGGTAATATCTGCACCCACTTCCCAGAAGTTGTGTATGTAGCACCACACTCAATGACCCACAGATGGTTGGACCTCAAGTTTGAGACAGCACAAGAAGCATACGCTGCTGCACAGGTGCACGTGGTGGTTGATCTCCTGGATGGTCAACAGGTGGTCAAAAACAAGCACATGCGCTAGATGAAATCAAACCAAGTATTTTTCACTTTTGATTTTCTTCCCACGACCATTAAACGTGAAGTCCTTAAGAGCCATCTCTAAGCAGGACTTCAAAGCTATGGTAAAATTTTCTCTTTTAAAAATGAAAAAATTCTAGTTTATGCCTGAACTTAGCATGGGTAAGGCTATCACGGTAATCACTCCATTCTCAGGGGTAACTGAAGATTTGAATCAAAATCCACACATTGCTACTCTCACCATCAATGGGCAACAAACTCAACCGTTCCATGTTATGGTTGACAGAGCACCGCCCATCTGCACTTATTGTTGTGCGTTTGACCACAAGTTGCACACTTGCCCTACCAGAGAGGGATTTATTCCAAATGAGGATTACTTGGAGGCCATGGGAGTTGGCCAATGTGAGCCCACATCTGATGCTAATGTTACCTCCCCATGGGGCGACCAGGGGTGTTATATCTAGTAAAACCTGTGTCCCTGCAAGAACACAAAAAAGCCAAACAGAAACGCTGAGCAAAAGCTAAGGCAGCAGTCTTGGCGGCCTCCGCCATCCCTCCTGCCCAGACTCAGGCCAACCAGGCTGTATTTTCCGCTTTGATGGAATCCCAAATCCCACCTTATCTGTATGTGGAATCCAGCCCTCATACCCACAAAATGCGCTTGGTACACACCTGCAGGATTCCTGCGCACCAAATGCAAGCAGATTTTTCAACCTGGATATAGCCAAGTTTTTGGGGAAGAATCGTTGGTTAATCTTGATGGTTCTATGCGAATCCCCAGTAACTTCAAAAATGCTAAGATTAAAAATTAAACAAAAAGCTAAAACCACAGCTAAAGCCGTCCTCTAAGATGCTACCTATACGTCTGGCAATATCCCTCCTTGAACACTCGCCTACAAAAAGCAAAGGCTGAGCTTTTATGGCAACATGGAGTGGCAGGGCCAGTTGGGCCCCTCCCCTCACCCCTAAGGAGTGATGGGGTTATCCTTCACAATATGGACACTGAACATCGTTAGACTTAAGGCCTCTCCAACAGGGCTAAAAACTGAGTTTTCTTAAAAATAATTTACTTGTGGACATCCTGGCAATTCAGGAAACCCACTGTCTGCAATGTGCTGAGGACACATGGGTAACCATGCTCCTCCCCTCCCAATCCTTTTGGTCGCCACATTGTGGGATGCTTATATATGAAAGCGTAACTTTAAATTTTTAGAAAAAAATAACTTTTCTTGACGGTTGTGTGCTGGTCATGTCCTTTTCATGGGATGCTGCAGTGCACACAATAGTTAATATCTACTCCCCAACCTGTGTGTGGGTTCACCGAGAATATCTCTCATCTTGGGCTTCTCTTCCCCTCACATCCAATTCCTTTGTGATTTGGTGACCTGAACTTTTGGGAAACCCCAATCACTGACCACTGGCCATCCGTGCCTGCCCCACTGCAGGGGCACACCAAACTTCGAGCTGTGAAAGCCACCTTGGTCCTTTTTGATACCATCCCCAAGCAAGCACCATTACTACCTAACATGTCACATACCCAAGTGCTCAATAAGCAACTGATGTCTATGTCCCGCATAGATGTCATTCTTACTCCATTGATTTTTCGCCCTCATATCTCACATTTTACTATGACGAAAATAGATTTCTCTGACCACAGGATGGTCTCAGTGTCATTTACTCTGTCAAGTCTGGCGCCACAGGTTTCAAAATGGAGTAAACTTCGCCCTTCCAACCTCACATCAACGATATTTTTAATTTTGGATGGACGCTGTCATTTTTACACAATAGTTTGCAACTCCTTTCTGTGCTGATCCCCTATCAAACTGGTCAACCTTCAAAGCAGCCATAATCTCCTAAGCGTGCCACATCTCATCATGGCACTCTCAGGCTGGCTTGACAGTCATTAAATGCACCCTGGTGGAGGTGGACCACCTGGAGAATAATGTCCCAGGGCAGGGTACAGCCCTGCTTGAGGTCTTAAATGGGCCAAAGATCTTCCCATCTTAACGTGCTAATAAGACAACAAAAACACCAATTTTGTGTCCAGTACAAGGCAAAGAATATCACCCCAGGAGAAAAGTTCTCCGTCTACTCTTTCTGCCAATTTTCCGCCCTGTGCCAAAACTTGGCTGCACACAGGTGAGGCGCCCGGACAACTCCATCATGGAAATGCTGGAAAACTATCTAATGAAGTTCAATACTATTACTCCGATTTATATAGGGCCAACCTCTGATCCTACCAAAATTGATGATTTACTTGCCAGTGCAAACATCTGCACCATTTCCCAATATAAAGAGCTCATGAGTTTAATAACACTTGACAAATTCTGGTATGCCATTTGCAGTGCATCGCACAGATAGAGCCCAAGTCCAGATGGGATTCCCTATGAGCTCTACAAAAAAATTTAATACTAACCCCCCTAATGCTAGCCTTGATGAACAAATGTCTCTTAGAGTCACGCCTCCTTCCTTGGGGGTCAAGAGGCCTACATGATAAAGTTGTGCTTTGAAGGGAAATAAGCTAGACTTAGCAAACTGGCGCCCCATTTCCCTCAATAACACTGATACTAAGTTAATAACTAGAATAATGGCTAACCGCTTAGGGGAAGTTGCTTCTGAGGTAATCTCCCCTGAGAAATTTAGCTCTATCCCATAAGGTCGATATGGACAATATTCACAACGTGGACAATTTCTGCTAATCTCCAGCTACTGGGGCGCTTGTGTTCTTAGGCCAACAAAAAGCTTATAATATGGTCAACTGAGACTATCTTAAGGCCTGCCTCCACAAGTTCTATCTCCCCCAAGGTTCATCAGTTGGGCAATGCTTCTCACCAAATTGGCCCTGATGGCAGTGCAGGGCCCAGGTTTCCTCATTGATTCAGTTCTCCCTTAAATTGGTCTCCGTCAAGGGGGCCCTTTGAGCCCACTTTTATACTTCAGCCTTGGCCCACTTCTCCGCAATGTTAATGCAAGTCTTTCTGATGTTCAGGTGAAAGTCCAATCACCGGTCAGGATGCTTGCTTTTGCTGATAATTGTGTGGTGGAGTATCTAGCAACCATGATGCACGCGCATTGGAGTCCACTATCCAGGGGTACTCCAGGGTCAGTAACGCTTCCCTCAACGCATCCAAAACTAAAATCATTCTCCTTGGTAGATACAAAGTCTGCTGGTCTCTGGCGTCCCTCAGTCATATTAATCCAAATGTTTGGTCTCTTTCCAGCTAACTTAGACAGTCACCCCAGTTCACTCCTCTATTGCTCCCTTTTGTGTTCAGACCCATTGTTGGCGCAATGCTCCACCTGAGTTTATAGCTGGGGGCGGGTGGGTACGCCACTTTGGTAATGGAGCACCACATATTAGCCAACGTTACAAAGCGCCTTGCATCCCTATGGGATCACCAGACCAGCCTGACAGGTAGAGTAGTGCTTGCCAACACTATGCACCTGTCAAAAGTATTATTTGCTGCTCATGCCATAGCATTTACCCCCTCCTTTTTTCTCCTTTATATGCCCTCATATAAGGGTGGCTTTGGCTAGGTCAACCTCCCCCCTGTGCGACTGGAGGTCCTTTTTGGCTCAAGCCAAAGTGGTGGTATGGGCCTGCTTAACTACGTGGCCCATGCCTCCAGGATCCTGCGCACATGGATTGCAACAGTGACCAACCACAAAATCCCAGCCCAGCATTGGTCATGCGCAGAATGCTCCAACTTTTCCCGCGCCCTCGGCCTCTGCAACCCCACCCACCCTAATTCTCTTCTTACCTATATGGCCTCTCACCCATCTGCCACTGTCCCGCATGGGACCCCTGCCAACTTTAAAAGGCTCCTCCTTAATATGCAGAGCACAGAATGGAAGATAATCATCAATGGTCATACTTTGCAGAGGAGTTGCCCTAATCCTCATTTCAAACAGAAAGTTCATGGGCAAGCCGTTATAAACAATTTGATACCCAATAGTCCCCCCTATCATGGCCCATGTGGACTATCTTGACATGTTGGACATCCCTTACTCCCTGGAAACCCAAAAAGGCATCTGGAAGTACACCCACCACTCTCTTTTACAGTTACAGGTTTGTTCCCATGTGTGGCGCTGCCTGAAGCAGGTATACTGCACTGCAGAGCGGTCCAACGCTTCACATTCTTCAAGTGTTGTGTGTGACCAACATGGGATTTTAGTCCATCGCTTAAAAAGATTACCAGCCTTCACAAGCAATCTGGTGTGAGGTTCAGCGTCCCTTTTTCCTGGAGCAAACAAAGGCCTTCAGCCTTTCTAAGGATATCTTTGTATTTTCCTTGACTTCCCCCATCCACCCTTCCCTCCAAGCCTTATTTGTGTCAATCAAATGTGGACAATCCACACAGTTATCCTTGACGCCATTTATGACCCTACTCCTACCCTCCAAGAAGCTATGTGTCACTTTCATTCGCACCTTAAAGAACACTGCCAAGCCTGATTGTTTGGCCATTTGCCATCACGCCAACAACAGGTGGTTTCGTCCTGGTTCCCTGTATGGTTCCTCACCTCTGACCATTTCCTTCAAATGTTCTCAGTAGTTGCGCAAGCCTCTTCTCATGATACACCTCTTCCTTTCATTAGAGTTCACGCTGGAAACATGAGGTAGCTTTAGCTCCTCTGGGGTGCCTCTTGTGTATCTTTTTTTAGCACTAGTGGTTCCCACCTCTTGCAATCTTGGTGCTCAAATGTTGTTACTTATTGGAAGTGTCTGTCCCATAGTTGGCCTTCCCCAAATAAATTCATTAATGGCTTAAGTGTCATGGCTTGAGGATGACATAATTATGGGAACCAACAGCAAGGACAAAGCTGCACGTCAGGAGGCCAAAAAGGTGAAGTTGGCAGGCCTCCCTGACCTCAAACATACCTTGAACCAACGCTAGGTTAAGGCGAGATATGCCCAGGTTGGTCCTGGGATGTGAGAAGTTCATCCCTGCGTTACAGCAGGAGCAGTAAAACGAACCAATTATACAATAAATAACAACGGTTTGCTTCAGTTCCTCGGTGAATGAGGTCTTGAAACCTATTCAGTTTTCAAAATATCCAGCTAAGGTCGGCCATACCTTCAATCAATAACCTGAGTTTGGTTGATTACTAGCTATGGTACACTGCCTGATGGAAGCATGCGCTTATTGGTGCACCTGGGCTTAGCAACACTTCCATTGATCAATGATTCCCCTGAATTTGCTTAAATATGTTCACTCAAGAACAACCTTTCTCATTTGTTGACTTCCTCCCTAATAAAAACCCCTCATTAGTTTACATTTTCTTCATGTTTATTTGGGCAAACCTGTGCGCAGGCCTCTTTGGGGAGGTCTTGCGCAACATTAGCCATTTGATTTGCCCAGATATGACTCTCTCATCTGGTGCACCGTTAGGCCGCTCTGGCCCCCTCCGGACAGGGGTACTCTTACACTCCATCCCAGATCATCGTTAGGATATGGACTCCACTTTGGGTCCACCCAAGTCTTATTTGTTCAATATCTGATAATTTATACCTCATTAAACACCCTCGCCATAATTTACTTTAGCTACAGCACGCTCTGCGGGGCTCTTCTCACCTCAGTACTGACAACTAGCTCCCTGGCATTGGGGCTGAGCATCATGTGCCACCTCGGTGGGAACCGGAGAGCTATAGACACTCTCCTTATAATGAAGAAGGTTTGAGCTTATGGCACAGGAGGGTTTTTCCATTTAATAATTAAGGTCAGTGTTTCTCTAAGAAAAAGTTCCAGAGATGTGGACACTTCCTAGCTGAAGGATGGCGCCTGTTATGGCATTGGGGCCATGTTCCAGAAGATGATCAAGCATATGAACTTGAGGTAGATGGATGTGCATGAGTCTGTAAGCCCAGGAGTCCCAGGCTCCATTTTCAACGTAGTCAGCTTAGGATGTTAATGCTGTGAGTAGGCGGTTAATCCCAAATCTAACAAGGAAGTTCACGTTGAGCCTCAATTAAAATTTTTACGCGAAGGGGAAGGCATATGCGAGGTACCACACCTTGGAAAAGAGGAACAAGTTAATCTTCGGATCATGCTCATGAGGTGTTATGTTCAGCAGTTCCATATGACAACCTTAGCATTTGCTGTCTCAAGGATCAAGTTCTGGTTGTCCTTCATTGAGACTCCTTGATGAGTTTTGAGGAAGTTGAGGTTTCAGAAAGTGCCGCATGTGTTTTCAGAAATGAATTATGAGATGAAGGTGTGAAATTATCCTGGAATACTGTCATATTAGAGGGTTTGACCTTCACGTTGGACACTTTGGCATACCTTATAAGAATCATTTCAGTAAGGTTGACATCCTATGAACAGCTGAATAACTTAGCTTGGTCATCTGAAAATACTATGGTGAAGATGGGGGGTCTCCTAGAAAATGAACACCCTACATATAACCTTATAACATGGTCAGAAGGGGATTGAGGGTAATATTGAACATTATCAAGCTCAGGGGGTCTCCTTGCTATAGTCCTTGCTTAACAAGTACTTCATCGTTGAACCTTTTCTGCCAAAACCCTTATGTCTATCTATCTATATAGCGCCGAGATCCAATTCTTGACTGTCAGAGGAATGTTAAAGAGGGCCAGGGAGGCATTAATATAATGTCAAGTCCTCTGATCGTAATCTTTCTTAATGTTAAGGATAACCATAAGCCATTCTACCTACTTGAGTTAGTGGTAAAAGTCACATGAAGATCATTTTATTATCCCACAGCGAACTTTCTGGAATAAATCCATGTTGATATGGGTCCAGGTGAGATGACAACCATTTGGTTATTAAGTTGGCCAGGAGCTTTTTATAGAGATTGTGGTCTGAGGTGATCATCAAAATGGGGACCAATTATCCAAGTCCTCACGGGACAAATTTTCTCAATAAGGGTTTTGATAGAGCCTCAAAAGTTAAACAATTTTTCTGTAGACCATAAGAGTGGCGAAGAGGTCTTGGAGGGTGGTTACTAAAGCCACTGTCCAGGAGTCAAGCCTCATAAGTATGTCTTTGGGACCAGGGGCTTAAAGACGGGGGACTATAAAAGGATCTCCTTGACTTCTTGAGTGGTGATTGACGCTAGTAAAGCTTTGTCATACGGTGGGTCAGTAGGCTGTTCAGGTGTGCGCCAAAGGAAGTCATGGACGTCTAATGAGTCCACCAGGGTAGCTTGAAACAGACTTTAGTAAAGGCAATTAAGTTCTAGTATAACTGCATCCCTGGCTAATGTGATGGTGCTGCCAATATTGAGGGAGAAGTCTCATGCATAGTAGACCAGGTTTTTTGGTAGAAGAAGAAGGTGGAGAGTTACCGTCATGCATTTTAGTAGGATGTGTAGTTTGCTACCCATGCCTCTTGGTTTGTGATCTCACGCGGAGAGCTTACTTTGTTACCCCCAAGCTTTCAGCAAGTGAGTGGTTGGATAATGTATGAGATTTGCATTTGAGGTGCTTGGCTTTAACTTCAACCCATTAGACTCTGGCATGAACCATGTTCATCTGAGCCTTAACGCAGCTATACACTACGTTTGTAGGTCCCTCTTTGTCTAGAGCCCAACAAATCTTGAATGTTTAAAAGATGAGGCAGGTAGGCTGAAAGTCATGTTGATTATGGTCAATTTGTACTTCATAATTATGTTGTTTTGGATTTATGGAACAATCATCAATCAAAACCTTTGTAATATTTTAAGAATGATGGTCAGGAGAATGGTGAGGGTACTTGGTCTATCAGGGTGTTGTCTTGGAACGTGGGGGTGTGACTCAAAAAACAGCACTGAACCTATCAGGGCCATATCTATATGCAATGCTGACTTAAAGGGCAATCTGAAATACTGGATTCTGGTCATTAAATTATATCATGATGTGTAAGGAGGCAGCGCATCCACAAAGACAATTCAACGAAAGAAGTCTTGGAAGTTAGCTGATTAGTGGGAAGTCCATCAACACAGGGGTCCAGGTGTCACAGATGAGGCTAGTGCTGGTTCAAAAATTTTCCATGAGGACACGTTATGTGGCAACTTATGTTTGACAATCTTCTTCAGAAGCTATAATTTTTGGTACCCTCGTTTAGCAGGTAGATACTGGTAATGATTAAGGAGAAGTTGAGAGTGGTGAGTTTGGCCAAGATGTTATGGCTGTCTCTGTGTGTGTAAAAGAACTTGGGTCATGACTTGGATATTTAGGATAATGAGGGCGGCGTGAGCGGTCCATATAGAGCTGTCTCCAAACTGTTTGTAATATGCTTCTATCTGGAGTAGTATATATGGTTCCTTGAAAGCATAAATGTCAATTTGCGCCAACATGAAGTTGCAGAGTAGGAGAGCTCTTGATGTATATCCTGTAGCCCATTTTCTTTATTGTATTGAAGGGCTAAGGTTCTCTCATGGGACAAATGATTGTTCCCCTCCATGCCCCAAAGATTACAATCACTTGGTCCTCTAGCTGTAAGATGTGTTATTTTTGGTTTTTAGCTTGATTTTTAGTTGAAATTTGAGCAGAGCGCTAGGGTAAGGTGGCTTTTTGTGATGAGGGCGGAGGATTTAGTGAGTTAGCATAAATTTATGTCACTAATAAATTGTAAAAGAAGGTCTTAAGATCTCTTAATATCCTCCTCTTATGAGACCCTGTTTTATCATTCTGAGCCCATTGTCTATTCCTCCAACTCTGAAAATGAGCCTTTCATAATTTTTTGTGTGGGTGGGAAGACTTGATAATGTGTCACTTTATCTGGAGGGCCACATGTTGCCAGTCAGTATCAACATGGTGTTATTCATTTAAAGCTAAGACTTTTCATAATATGACCTTAATGAAGGCTAGTAATAGCGCCAAGGGGCACAGAGTGCGGGTGGCTGACATTTTGTCTTTGTAGGAGATGATTTGTTTTAGCTGGTATAGATGCCAGTGTTGAGAGGATGGAAGGTTTTTTAGGAAGAGAGGCCTTGGCTCAAAATGTCATCCATATCCACAAATGTGCATTTAGTATCTATCACTTGTCAAAGAGCGGCTAAGGTTGGGTGCCACACCAGGATCAATTGCATTAGTTGCAGTATTATCACTTCATCCACACGTATGCAATATTGGCTTAGTAGAGGCCTTTTGGTGGTGGCGAGAGGAGCTGCTTGTGAGCTGTGAAGCCACTGTAAAGGTAGCTGATGGCGTTGCACCACATGCATGAAGCGCCGGACCTGAGTCCACAAAGTACATCTTTGGGCATTTCCAATGACTTCTATGCGGGTGATGACCTCAATATTGTGAGCCACATTAAGGGAGAGGATGAATAATGCCTTAGGAATGTAGTCCATTTCATGTGGGGGCTTACTATGTTTGGATGCTAAAGTTTATTAACAACATGAATCTAAACTCTATAAACTCGTGATAAAACGCCAACTTCAATACTCTGGGTCTGAAGTGAAAGCTAAGTTGAGAAGAATAACCCACAAAACTTTTTGAAGGTGTGGGTGCAGGAGGTGCAAAGAGTGCCTCAAGGGATTTCAGCTTTGGTGTTTGTGGGAAACCAGCTTAATTGTGCTTGCTGGTGCTTTATCCAGCTGGTTTCCACAAATAATACCAACGATATAAAAGTTTAAAATAAAAAGCGCTATAAAGAATTGGATTTTTAAGATTTTTAATAGCTTACAATAGAGGGAAAAACGATAATCCTTGACCTATGACTATCTAGCTTTTTAATTAATTTTGAGGGTCGAGGGGGAAGTTGGGAATATGTTTGGAATAGCTAAACCTAGTCCAAATTAGGAAATATGCAGGAAGAGTGTATCATAACTTGGGAACTTGCATCAGGGCAGCGGAACAAAGGGAGAGGAGTTCTGATTGGCTCAAATGTACCCATGAGGTAAAGTTTTTATAAATTTAAGCCAATCACCACCTGAAAAATTATTGCACCTTGGGGACCCCCACCAAACCTATAAAAGGGGGGTCCCCGTGCAGGTGCATTGGAGGACTTCGTTGGGGTTGGGGGAGTGCCTCCTATAATTCCCTGAGGTTTGTGGTGAGGTCAGAGTAATTTGACCAGCTGATTTTAATACTAGTGCCCATACAGGTTTTAAACTGGTGTTTCCCCAATTAGCGGGGTTCCACCGAGAATTGGCCAGGGACTTTTAACCAATTTCATCGACTTTGGTATCTTTTTTATATTTAAACAAACTCTTAACAACTTCAGAATATTGCAAATGGCTGACATTTCTCTTTTTTGGCAGAAGTCGACCTACAGCATTCTTATTTTTAGTCTTTAAAGGTAAGTGTCTGAAAATGTTGGCAGAATGATGTTTCTGCCAGCATTGGTGAAGCCCATATTGATATAGTGGTAATCTACTGCTTCATAGATGGTGGTAGAAATGGTGAATGCTTTAGCAATAGTGAAGATCATGTATTAATCCTCATTATAATACTCCATGGAAATGTGATTATAATACAAGTGAACTGCATGGGTGAGAATGAATTAGAAGAGATCTTATTAGCACTGGTTTTGTCCTAGCTCTTCTTGACATTGGCAAAAAAAGCAACTTCCTTAGGGGCATTCTTGGGGAGGGTAGGCGCAAATGGTCTTTTCCAAACACCAGGGACACAATTTAGCCTTTTGTGATTGCTTTGAGAAGCAATATTTGGCACAGCTCAGAAAGCTGGCTTAGTTAAGTTTGAGAGGTTTCCTTTTTGCTGGCATGCTCCATTGGTTTCTGGTGCTGCATGATGCTATGAGCAGTAATTGGGAATCAATTTGGGTGGAGTGCCACATTCAAACTGGTGTTATTTTCAACCAATAAGGAGGTGGGCGCATAATAACCCTCATCCAAGTCTTTAATTTCATAATCATATGAGTGCTAGTGGCGATACTGTGATTTAACTTCGCTGACTGATTATATCTTTGAGCATTTCAACTTTTGAATTAGTTTTACTAGCTTTGTGTAGGGCTTCAATTTTTTGTGGCTTGATGATGCTGTGCCCTAGAAGCCCAACAGGCAATAATTGTAGCAATCTAAGACTCACAACAAGTATTTTATTTTATTTTTATTTTGAGGGTGATAATTCATGCTTAGGTCCTATCAGCTAGAGTATCCTTACTATGGCAAGATTGGCAAAAAGACTTATTGAAGCTAAACTACTTAAAATATAGATAAAATGGCGTAACTTTAATTTTAGTATAAAATAGGGGTTTTACTCATTACTATAACAATATTAATCCCATAAGAGAAAGGTTTGATACAATTATTGGAGGGGGAGATCTGGATGAAGGGCTCTTGGCCAGAAGTTGCATCCAGATTAAAAAAGCCTTTTTAGCATATTATTGATAGGTAAAAATGTATTTTTAAGAACCAAATGTATGAGACTGGATATCACTTAGGTCAATTATTGGGCAGATTCTTGAATTTTACCCTTTTGAGGGTACGCCTCAATTTACTGCCCATGTCACCTAATGTAGTGATTGCCTGACATTTTGGCGATCCTTTGCTTCAGCAAATCAGAATTTAATCCAGGGTTTTTTGAATTCAAGTTGGCCAGATGGAAATTTTCTGGTATCAAATTGATCCTTAACAACTATCAATTTTATTATATAGTTAATTGATGAAAATTCTTTAGCTCCCTTTTCAGGTCTAGGCTTTGATTCTCTCATGGGATTCAATTGGTTAATATTGTATCTATAATGTCTAATACTTTGGTACCTGAGATCAAATCCTTTAAGAATATTGGCAGGTGAGTATAGATGTAGTGTTTGGCTATGCATGCAGTTGATAGCTACTGCAGTTTCTGAAGCTTGACTAGGTTTTTTTAGTACTAGATGGTAAGCTTGACTAAGTTTCATCTACACGTTTGTAGATTATATCATATGTCCCATCCCAGATAGATCCAATTTTTCTCCTAAGGCGCTATACAATTGTGGTAGTATTAAATAAAAATGAAATTTCAAAGCAGGTAAAGGTTGTCAGGATGCATTTTCTGATTGGCCTTTTCTTGTGACTGTTTTGGCTAGACTTGTCATTGCCTTCAATTGAAGTTGTAAATCTTTTGGTCTAATCTTCTTAGCACTTTTCAGGCTCTTCAATAATATCACGGTAACTTTGTAGGATGATAGTGCCAGGATTCCAGGTTCTCTTCTGTATAAGCCTTGAAGGGTGACATTTTGATGATGTGATGGAAACTTATCATGTATGACATCAAAGCACATAGGAGATATTGAATTTAGTGTAATGGATTTTTAGTATTTATCTTTAACAGTATTATGAACTAATGTTGATTTTCTTTTTATACATTCCCCTTAGTTGATGGGTTGTAGAGCGCTGAAGCTAGTTGTTAAATTCACATGTTTGTAACTAAAGTTCTTACAACTCTTTTTTTAGTACTAGATGGTCCCAACCCAAGGGGGAAGTTCTTACAACTCTTAAAGTAAAGTTTTTTCTATTATTGCAAAGCAATAGATGTGGGCAACTATGCCTAGTACTTATATTTTGATATAAAAAATGGTGGTAGCCTTTAAAGTCTGAATAGGAATGACGATTGCTTTAATATACTTTGTGAAATAATGATCCTTACAATGATAAATCTATTTCCTCTTGGAGATTCAGGAAGTGGACCTATGATATATAAACTGATTGTATGGAACTGCTGTTGAGGGGTCATGAGCTGATACTTGTACTAAGACTTATGCGGTAATTGTCTCTGACAAACTATGCAAGCGTTTAAGACTTCCACTACAGAATCAAATATTTCTTACCATAATTATTGACTCTTTATCCATTCTAAGTTTTTCTGGCTTCCCAAGTCCTAAGGTATTGTGGGCTTTCAATATAACTGGTACCATTCATAAGATCACAAGTAAGGTAACCAGTCTGTTCCAACTTTCTTTTATAATAACTCATCAAGAACTATAGTATATTGTGATTGTTATTTTAGCATTTTATAAACTAGCTCATATTTGTCCTCTGAGAGTCCAGCTTTATGATTAGGCTGTGTAACTGTTCAGTTTCGCTATTATCTGGATGTAATTAGGAAATTCTGGTCAGTCCATCCACGTTTATGTTCTTCAACCAATCTCTGTGGACGATATACATGTCATAGTGCTGAAGTTTAAGGGCCCATCTGGCTAGTATCCATGTTGGATCCTTCATAATTGTGTAACACATTATAGAAGTATGGTTTGTAACAATTGTAAAGCTTATATGGTACAAGGAGGATGGAAGTGTTTCACCACAAGTAGAACTGCTAAGCATTCTTTCTCCATGACACTATAATTGCGCTCAGCCTTTGAATGCATCTTGCTGTAATAGAACACCAGGTGGTCAACACCTTCATCATCCAGCTTTGAGAATATGGCTACTATAGCTAAATCTAAGGAGTCTGTAAAAAAAATGAAAAACTGACCATAATCTGGATGTCTCAGAATAAGTCTTCTTTTTTATAATTCATCAATATCTCAAATGCAGTTCAATACTCTACTCCCCATATTAAAGTTGTGTTTATAGTAAAAATGGACAAGAGGTTCAGCGAGTTGAACAAGGTCAGGGATAAATTGATGATAACATCACATCACTCCTAAAAACTGGTATATCTATAAGACTCTCCATCTCATGCATCTTGGAAATCGCTTCAACTTTACTGTATATAGTTGAATCCCTTCCCACAATATGGCAAGTCCTATATATTTTATTACTGTTAGAAAGTACAATATTCAAGCTTCAGCGTAATGTTCTCTTTTAGACATTGAAACCCTAATTTAAGTCAATCCAGATGGTCAATAAATTTTTTTAAGAGTATAATATATTATCTAGATAATAATCATGCAGCCCAGTTTGAGATCTTGCATGCTATGATCCATTGCCCACTAAATGAGGAGGTCACGTTGTATAATCCCTAGGAAGTCGAGTAGGTTGAGATAATCCTTCCATACATATTACGCGCACTTTTCTTGGTCCTCTGGAGATATATCCATATGCAAATAGCTGATGGCGATGTCCATCACAGAGAAGAAATTTGAATTAAAGTGCTGGGCCAGAGCATCATCAATTTGTGAAGTTGGATAGCTGTCCTTATTTGTGAGGCTTACTACCTTCCTGTAATCCATCACTTTTCTGTGACCAACATTTTTTTCTTTATGAGTAACAGTGAAGATGACCATGGACTCTGGGAGTGCACAAGTAAGATGACATCCAATAATTTCTTGAGCTCGGACTTCATGTATTGCTACTCTACCTTTGACTTACTACATGACTTTAATTGTATTGGGATTGAGTCTCCTACGTTAATACTATGTGTCTAGTTCTTCATGTGAACATAATCAAAAAATGCCATAGAGAAAACATCTTAAAAACCTTCAAGTAATTAATGCATTTCTAAAGTTTCTCTTGATTAACTTTTCTGGATACTTGTACTTTAGGTATGGCGCAGATTAATTTGTTGGCAGGCAGTCCCAAATCAAGTTGAGTACCAATAAAATGTAACATGCTAATTTCATTAATGAAATTGATTGACCCTTCCTTTTATTGATGTTTCTTGATTGAGATATCTCGATTAGTCAGGTTTCCAAATAAAATAGCTCAATAGGCCACTGATAATCTGGGTTAAGCAATCCTGGTAAAACTTCTGGTTAAAATTTACTGACTCCATCAACACTAGTAATATGAAGCAGGCAGTTTAGGGGTATCTTTGGATTTTGTTGGTAGAATCCATTCTTTGTTCTCATGGTTTGATATTTATTTCATTAATAGCATAAAATGGAATGCCATCTGCTAAATCTAATGAGTTGGTGAGCTTTTTCATTTTTCTTCCAGAAGTAGAATATTTTAAAAGCAAAAAAACAGGGTACTTGATCAGACAAGATTATTCCTTCTTCCTGTCCTGTACAATTCAGCACATGGGGAACTTCAAATTTTAGAAGTGATATATAATCTTCTTTAGCTTGATGACTCCTTTTTATTCAATTATAAACTGCGTCCTAGTAAGTATATTACAAGCTATTGTACAAAACAACTGCAGGAGCTGAGATAGCTTATTTACCAACTCAAACCGGCAGGGAAGACTATGACTATTGCATTGGTATTGCTTGGACTGGAAGTGCTATACTCTTGAGTTTTCTAGGTCTGTGACAAGTTTGATCTTTTTGATGAGATGGGATGAGTCAACATTGATTTAGGATCCCATATCCAAGATAGCCATTACTATTACTATAAATCACCACTTCTGTTTTGGTAATGGCTCCTCCAAGATTTTGTGGGTGGTTAAGATCTCTTTAAAGTGGAATGTTGCATTGAGCTTTCTGGAAGTCTTGGGATATTTCTTATTAATCTCTATTAAACTATGCATTCTTGAGATGGGTCAGATTAATAGGGCAAGGTACTTATCAGTATCACTTACTGTATCAATTATTCTTGAGCACCTAGTAACTTAATTGAGGTAAGTGTCCCTTGGACTTTGGGCGTCATCAATATTTTCAGAGGTCAAGCAATCCAGAATGGTGATCTCAGTAGGGGTACCTAAGTATAATATCCTGTTTCCTTGTAACCCCCTTCAGAGTTGTTGCTAAAATAATTTTCAAAGCACGCAAGGTAAGTCATTGCAATGTTGTTCTTTCAGGTATCTTAGGTCAGCTTAAGAGGTACCTGACCATAAGCCAACCGCCCTTTTCCCTGGTTTGCAAAGGCAGAGTTCTTCTTGAAACAACCTTCTTCAGTAAGTTTATTCTTTTGCAGTAGTTACACTTGAGCTTCTTCACCTTCTTAGGCTTTTCCTTATACATGGTATACAATTTGGGTTTTATGGAAGCCTTTTTTGGAGTTCTCTGACTTGCGATTATTAACCAAATGAAGAAGGGATACTTTAATGTCTAAGACAGAGTTATAGCTTTTTTTGATTGATGCGACGTACATGGCTAGTTTGAGATTACACTTTTAATTAGTAACAACGGCAGCTATGCCATTATCCAGTGTAATCATCTTTGAGGTTACCAGCATTAAGTCTCAATATATAAGCAATCGCCAACTTTGTCTAGGGTTTCAATTTTAGCATAAGAATCCTCATGAATTTATGTTTAATCACATTAAGCTTTTCTTGGAACTAAATCTTCTATTAAGCGCTTCTTTCACTTCACTCCAAATATTCAGGCTGTCCATTTGAGGTACCATAACCTCCTGCATCTTGTGATTTAAATAAGATAAGATATGCTTAACCTTTTGATGATCTTTCACACCTTCCATAACAGCTTCTTAGACACAGAGGTTGGATGCAATTCTCCCTTCCCTTAGGTGTAAACTTGTCCTTGAGGTAGTTTTAAAAGTAGTGGTTTATGATCCTGTGATAACATATACTCTGAGAGCTTCTGATTTAGTATTTTGGTGTGTATGTTGCTCTTCTCAAATCGTTGAGTGAGTTAGTAAATTAAACTTGCATAGAATTATAATGTTGCTCCATTTCTTCAAGAGTAAGTTTTGTTGCAACATTCAGAAAATTATATGTCTTTTGAGAACAACTTTATCATTCTCTGGGTACTTAACGCAGATGTCCAAATCATGGATTTGTTGATAAACGGATGAGTCATAAGTTTGCATGAGTTTGTTTTCATCTTCTAACACTCCAATGCACTGATTCAAGTCCTTCTTCATCTGTTGGTATTCAGTGCTCTGAGGAGGCTTGTTGGTCTTAGCTTTTATCTCTAATGTGAAAGTATTTAATTGTTGCTCACCTCATTTAGGCGATAGTAGATTTGGTTAATGTCTTACTAACTGAGTAATATGCTCTGTATTTTACCTTCTAATTTTTTGAGTCGCTTGAAAAAATTAAATGAGTAGACACTTGAGTTTCACAAAATATTATTTTTCAACACAGATTAATCTAAAAATAAGATTCAGAGGTAATGATTAAACCTCAGAGGTTCAATGGGTTCCAAGCTCATCAATTTATCTCAGGAATTTCTCAATCCAAGACTCAAGGAGCTTAATATGTTCTTCCTCATTATGATGGCTAGTAGAAGCTTGGGCTGTTATTTTACCACGGCCTTGGCATCTTGCTTTTAAAGCTCTTGGCAAAAAGTATCAAGTAAATTCTGTAATTTTACATTAGAATATATGAAATTTTTCTGAGGAGTTCCATATCTTTTCTTTAAATACTTGATCACTTCAGAATTAATGTTTTCCATTTAATTATAGATTTAACTGATATAGGAATGATTTACTTTGATTAGAAGTTATACGTCCCCTATTCTTTGAGATGCCAAATTATATACCTTTTCAAAGGCCATTTGTAAGTCCACTTGGGTATTATATTAATTATGGAGTTCCTCATTATTGATTCCTATTAAATGCACAAAATGGTGAAGTGCTGGGTGTCCAAATTTCATGATTTAATGTAATAGATTTGCACTTGAACTGTATGTCTCTGAGAGAGCATTAGATTTATATATATATTCATGATATTCCTGTCCATGGTGAATGCCCTTTTGCAGATGAATCTTTCTCTGGGTTTATGATTCCTCAAAGTACTTTGTAAACCCTTTGTTGGAAATCTACGTTAGACGTTAATATTATTGGATCTCCATTGTATTTTCTTTTACTTTTTCAGATGTGACCAAAGGCGGACTTCCCATTTGGTTTTTTTCACCATTTTCATTGTGCTCCAAGCAGGTTAAACTATCAATTAGATTAATTTCCATGGTGTGATTGATTAAATGCAGGTATCATAAAGCGTTGGCTGAGACCATGTAATGGACATAAGCCTGTAGGGTTTTGATTTTTGTGGCTTGATGATGCTGTGCCCTAGAGCCTAACAGCCAATACTTGTATCAGTCTAAGACTCACAACAAGTATTTTAGTTTATTTTGAGGGTGATAATTCATGCTTAGGTCCTATCAGCTAGAGTATCCTTACTATGGTAAGATTGGCAAAAAGGCTTATTGAAGCTAAACTACTTAAAATATAGATAAAATGGCGTAACTTTATTTTAGTATAAAATAGGGGTTTTTATAAGTTCCATATAATAAAATAAATCCTATAAGGAAAAGGATTAATAAAATTAATCAAGGGGGAAAACTGGATTGGAGGCTCTTGGTCAGGTGAAGCATCCGGATTTAAAAAATGCCTTTGTAGCATATTACTGATAGGTAGTAAAAGTAAATTTAAATGAAAAAAACTGAGACTGTGTATCACTTAGGCCAATCATTAGAAATATTCTTTTTCTTACCCTTTTAGGGTACTCCTTATTTACTACCCATATGTCATATATTATAGTGGTCGCCTGGTATTTTGATAAACCTTTGCTTTAGCTAATTAGGATTTCATCTTGGGGGGTTTTGGGCTCAAGTTGGTCAGATGGATTTTCCTAGTAATAGTTGAGCCTTACCAACTATTTATTTTTCTATATTTAATCATGGGTATTATTAACCCCTTTTTTGGGTCTAGATGTCAATTATCTTATAAGATTTGATTGGCTAATATACTATCATTTCTGATACTTTATAGTTGACACTGGTCCAGGCCTAGGAGATGGGGCACTTCCAATATAGAAAGAAAGGTAATGTAATTTTTAATAACTAGACCCTCTTCTTGGATTGCAGAAAGCACCCCAATAAACGCAAGAAGGGTCCCAAGCCTCTGTTATTCCCCTGCTTCAGAAAAACAACCTGGCTCAGTTAGTAGATTAGTGATGTATTACAGCCCCCTCCCTCAGAAATCCTCAATTCCTCCCTCCTTCTATTCTTTCTTTTTGTAGAAGGTAGGAGGATTCTTCAGGGAGGTGGTACAGTCCATAGGTCACCACAAGGGCACAGAGCACAATCCCACTCTTGGCAATTTTTCCTATAATAAGGTCCCAAATGCCCAAATTCACATTCATACTTGGCTGGATCAGGTCAGATTAGGTCAATTGGATCGCAAACCAGTGTCCCAATTTTATGCCCCAACATATAGCTGTTCAACTGATTCTTAAGTCAAAAATCCTTGAAACATTGCCTCTTATTATCTGACTTTCCATCTTAATTTGCTCATTTATTTTGAACCAAAAGTCTTCTAATTTCTCCCTCAAAATTCTTGACACTCCTTTCAACCTAACTAAACATTGCATGCATTGTGGCCCTAGGCCTCAGGCATCAATTTAGGTCCCTTTAAATACCATTTTCTAATAGAAACAGCCCTTTTAGAGTCTGTTGTCAGTTCATTCTATTTCTATAACTTATTTTAATAATGCTATCATTCTTCACCTTGCCAATCCATGGACTCCTCCCCAACTGAAATATTTTATGAAATCATAAATTGATTTAATGATAAACGTCTCTTCATGTTATGAAGCCCATGATTCTTAAGTGGCCTCTCTGATCCATAGATCTGGTGACTCATCATTTCATAGCCAAGGTCATTAGATTATATTCATCGAATCATTACTTGAAATTTGTTGTGGATGATGCATACTACCACAAACCAATTTTTCCATGCTGATCTGCCACCAACTCAATATTATCTAAAGCAACTATACAATTTCACTACCCCATTGCTGATACATTATAACTAAATGCGATTCAATCAAATGTCTTATGTATAGAAATGCCAAATATCCAAACAATTCATAGCATTGCTTTCTTTTGAGTTTTCGCTAATTTTAAAAGCCTTTTCCTTTAATGGCTAAGCAATTATTGGTCGTAAAAGCTCCAGAAGTATTTCCTAGATGATGTTCTTTCACTAGAGAAAATCTTCTGGTGAAAAAGAGGTCTTTGCTAAGGCAAATTTCTGCTGTTTGAGCAGTTAAAATCTCTGTCAGAGATAGGTAATCTCTTGGCAGAAGTCATTGCTGAGACAAACCTCTGTTAAAATGCAGTAAAATCTCTGCTTAAGGTGCAGCCAAAATCTCTGCTAAACTTGCAGGCAATCTCTAGCTAAAACTAGGAAAAGGTAATTGATGAAAGATATATTAGATCAAGTATGCTTTATTAAAAAGTAGTTGGTACTCTAATTAGTACTAGAATAGAATCAAGAATAAAACATTATAATGGAGAGTATATTCCAGATGATAAGAGATAGGCGCATACCACATGTGAAGGCAGAAAAAGATTCAGAAATGTATGAGGTAATGGTACAGTCCAGGTTCAGAGTTGGATTAGATCAGGCTTCACCATTGAGAGCTGAACTGAATTTAATAATGGTAACTCAGTTAATTGTTCCATAATCTGCCATATGGAAGCCAATAGATAGTGAGGTAGAATAGGTGACATCAGATTGACAATGGGTTGAATAGAGGAGTTACACGTTGAATAAACCTCATACTTAATATAAAGATAATATTATGTTAATTTAGGCATTTGTACCTAGCTTATCAGCCATTGGAGCACTAACAGGGCGATTCTTCCTAATTCAATAAACTGTGAATTAGGCATTATTAACCTTTTGATACTATGTAATTTAAGATTAGTAATTTTGGGCCTTAATCAAATAAAATGTCAATTGATAAATTAATAATAAACATAGGCTGAAATTGCCTAAAAAATAAATTTATTGTGAGCCTAAGGTTGAGGATCTGTCAATAGAGTGTCTGTAACTCTCTCATTCCCAGAGAGGTGGTTTGGGATACACAGCCACACCACAAGGAAACTAGTTTCTAGTAAGAGTGGGAATAAGGCAATTTGGAAAGTGCTGGAGCACGGGGACCCAAGGAAATGCTGTACAATACAGAATATATAATTAGATAAATAATAAATGACATAACATGGTTGGACCCCAAGGAGGAGTCCATAACCAAGTGAAGATCTATATTGGGGTGGTTGGGTGCCTCAATTTGAAGGGGATCAGGACAGCCCAGATGCACCAGATTCTGTCATTAATTTAGATAGAATAAAATGTCCTATATTGTTGGAGACCTCCTCAAGAGGGTCCACAAACAAATTTTCTTAAGGGACCATTCAAAAACGTAATTTAATGGGGGTTTTATTAAGCAATTTGACCAAAAAGGATGGTTGGTCTCAAGAAATTATTAATCATTGGGGGAAGAATCAACATCTGTGTGAGTGGTCTAGCCTTAATGAACCAGTAAGTGAACACTACTATCACACATGGATCTTTAGCTTGAGTAGGCCTGAACATGAGTTATTAATCACAGCTGAACTTTTTCAGATTTGGCAATATTGTAAATAAAATGAATTTTTAAACCCCGTTCACCAAGCAACCATAACAAACCATCATATTAATAACAAAGCTGATGTTTTAACACCCCTGATGTAACGCTGGGCTGAGCATCACTCACAACCTCAGAACCAACTTGGGCATATCTTTTCTATACCTGCGTTGGTCCAGGATATGCTTCAGATCAGGGAGGCCTGCCAACTTAACCCTTTTGTCCTCCTCACGCCCAGCATTATTTGTACAGTCTGTACCCTCAATTATGCCATGTAACCAAGATAGGCTTTACACCTACTAGGGTAAATCCTGACAATGCCCCCTCCAAGCCTCAACTGGGGTGATAATAGTTTTCTCAGAGTAAGCCATCCTCAGTAAAGGTTCCAAACTGACAAACTTGAGATAAAGGTGATAACCCAAGGCAGTTGGGTTAGATGTAGGCCCGGCAAGTAAGAGTTGATTTTCAATTTTTAAAAAATGTAGGCAGTTGGTGGTAAAGCAGTGTATCTTATAAATTTCATACACTTAAAAATTTGATTTTGAAGAGGTGAGGATTCCAAAATTTGGTTGGTTCACTCAGCTGAGGAATGGCAACCTTTTTTGGTGTCAGGTTGGGAGCGCTGAGCATAAAGATACAAGGAAGTTGGTTTAGGTTTAGGTCCAAAATAGAGTTTGGCATTGCAATTATTGAGGTGGTACATGTTCTGGTCAAGATAGTTAGTAGCACATATTTGATAGTTGAGGTAGACAAGGGAAGGCTTGGTAACAGAAGACCAGTCCATAACATCAAGGTTTATATTGGGTGGTTTGGGCTAAAAATAAAATGGCGAAAACAAATTGTGATTTGTAACTTAAAATTAATGAATTTAGCCTGTATGTTTAGATCCTCAAAGTATAAGCTGGTTTTAGGTAGCAGATTTCCACTGGGTAGACTTTGATAACTTGCTGCCAATTTAGCTTGAATTTTGCAAACATTGTGGTTTCTGAAAGGAATTGATCTAAAGTAAGGGTCAAAAATGGCAAAGGGAATTAGTTGAGTTATCTGAGCCAGTTGATATGAAGGGAAGGCTTTATGATTTTGGCCTTGCATTAATTCAAGATAGCGGATGGGCAGTTTGTAACTGATTCTGTCATTAGGATCAAATACTATACAGAAAACTGTGGATTTGCCAGATAATCAGTTAAATAGAAACTAGAAGGTAGTTTAGTTGCCTGGGTTGTACAGTATATTAAGGGTAACAGATTTGGAGCCCGCTTTGCATAAATTCAACCAAGCAGTCAGGAGACAACTTCTTAAAATCCTAAAACTGTATTGAGTTTCATTAGGAAGTTTTAATTCTCTGATATCAGCAGGAGTTTCTTAAATTTTAGTATAAAAATAAATAATAATGATAATTAAAAGTTAAAAAATAAAGTGATAGGAGAGGGCAATTTGGTTTTGAGGGCATTTGGCTCATCTAACCTGAGAGTATTGTTGAGATTTTTAGTTGCTTCAGCAAAAAAAATGTGTTACTGAATCATTTGGTTCAGCTAACTTGTTAGAGCAGCCATAAGCCTCCATCTCAGAAAACAGATCAGCAAGGCAGCCAGTTGCTTTAGCTGCTTCATTTAGCTTATCAAGATGTTCCAGTGCAGCCCCAAATTTTAAATTGAGATTTTCTTGTTGGGATTTGGTGGCTCCAATTTTGGTGTTAGGGCAGCAATAAGTTTCTAGGTTGGAAAGACAGTGAAAGCGCCAAGAAATTTGGGTTGGTTGTTTCAATTTTGGCACTGGATTAATGAGGAGCATCAGTGCAGAGAAATGGAAAGGGCACCAAGACATCTAAATTAGTTGCTTTGACTTCAGCGTCAGAGTAGCGAGAAAATGGATGCAGTGGAATGGAGAGGGCTAAGAGGCATTTGGGTGAGTTGCTTCAACTTTGACGTTGAAAGTGCACAAAGCTTCAGCACAGGGAGCCAGAGATGGTTATGAGGAATTTTGCTGAATCAAACTAATTTCATCCTTAAAAAGTAATAGATTTATCCTTCTAACATCTAAATTGTTGTAGTTGCTCCCTACAGTGGGAAACTGCCATAATGATTTCAATATGGGAGGTGAGTCTTTAGCTTCACGTCCTAATTTAAGGGTTATTTTGTTAGCTTGACATCTGATTTCAGTGATATCTTTTATAATCCTCTGGTAGACAGGCGTCTAATTAATAAATGTATCCTTAAGTTGAGAAATATTATCAGGAAATTTGGGAGCCAGGAAAGGTGGTAGGCCACTTCATCCAACAGTTCTTCATAAGACTGGTCCTGTTTGATTAAATTATAGAAAGCTGAATTTTGAATTATTGATTGGACCCTTTGGTGTACACTATATTCTTATCTCTGGTATTATCTACCTTGAAGTTATGTCTTCACCGGGTAGCCTCAGATGGGACCTGGCAGAGAGCACCATCTTTGAGTTTTTCACTAAATTCAAAGGCCAGTTTCTTCAAAGGCTACACAATTATTAGTCATAATAGCTCCAGAGGTATCTCCTAGATGAAGTTTGGTCACTAGGGAAAATATGTAAGTCTAGAGACCCAACCTCTTGGGTTAGACTGGAAAAAGATCCCTTTTAGAAAAAAGAAGGGATTTAATGCCTCTGTGGAGCCCTTGGCTCAACTGGTGGACTTGTGTCATGTGGTTGATAAACGTTGGGTCACTGCATTGGCACCAAAAGACCCTACCACAGTATCCCATTTGACTGCTTTTTCTTGGTTGAAAGGATAAAAGAGGTCTGTAAAGAGGTAATACAGGCCAGAAGTCATCAACAGCACCTTCCCCTCCCACTGGGCTGCACCCCGCCATCTTTTACATCCTCTGAAAAGAAGAAAATGGGCCTCAAAACTCAGTAAATGGTTCCTGAGTCATGAAACTCAGTCCAGAACATGGAATCTGAAATTCTAGGTCCAGGAAAGCCAATCCAAGTCAGAAATTCGCTTTCAGAAAATTTTAAAAAAAAATCTTTAAAAAATTTGTCAGATTGACCATTGCAGAACCCAATTTAGCCACCTCTTCAATCCAAGTAAATCTGCTTATGTTTGGATCAGTGAGGGTACCTCCCTGGAGGATCAAATGATTACATTGCCAGAGCTTTTGCAACCTTTGCATAAGACAGGTGACAAAGCCTTAAACCCAGGCTGAGTACCCATGAGTACGTCAGCTGCCACTGCCCAAGAAAAATGTACCCATGGCCTTCTTTTTCCCCATTTTACATATATAAAGCAATTGCCTCTGAAAGGAGCAGTTGTCATTCCATTTTCACCTTTAAGTTTCAATAAAACTATTCTCACCCAAACCTACTCTGCAAGCTCTGTCACTTTTTTCAAAGTACTTTCACTTAACCCAGCAAAGTGTGTGGCTATCTGCATCCTAGAGATGATGGTCATCGAGTGGACCCTCCAAGCCATCAATCTGGCAGCCCACCAAACAGTGATCACAATCCAAGAATTCACCACAAGCCTACAACGCCAATATGCTACTTTGGAAGAGTTTTTGGATCTGCCAAAGTCTTCATAATGACCTGTTTCCCATTCAGCACCTGGCAGACCAGCTTCAGGTCTGCCTTCCACTTCACAAAATAATTAAAGAATTTGAACTAATCCGCCTTGCTGATCTGCTGATGGTTTAGTGCAATTAGGGCAGAGTGAGGCTGTCTCCACTAATTCCAATTCTCCGTTCAGAGGTGAGGACTTGCTGTTCATGCAACCATGAGGCGGCGACCAGGCACTGGA
Source organism: Massospora cicadina (assembly GCA_022478985.1). Taxonomy (NCBI): domain Eukaryota; kingdom Fungi; phylum Entomophthoromycota; class Entomophthoromycetes; order Entomophthorales; family Entomophthoraceae; genus Massospora; species Massospora cicadina. The sequence goes on from JAKSZP010010805.1 coordinate 77,558, forward strand.
CCATCTGGGCCATTCCGCCAAGGGCCAATCCAGATCAAATCAATCTAGTAAATTGATCCGCCATTATGGCAATAAACTTGACCTCTTCACTCAACCCAAGGCCTCCTGATGGTCAGATTAATTTGATTTAATTTGATTCACAAACCCAATCAGCATTTCAAAAATTTTGAAAAAATTTTATGATTTTCAGATTTTTTATCATGATGAACCAGTCCAAGATGGTTGGGAAAAAGAGCCCAAAGGTCACCAACTGTAAACCCAGGAGGATTGATCATCCTTCTTGCCTCTCCCGCCCTTGGGGAATGCCCCAGAAAGACCTGTGGTTGCCCCCATTGCAGCCATTTGGTTTGCTATGGGGCCTTTGGTATGTTCATTAACTCTTATCTCCCTCATCAGAATAATAGGGGATCCCTTCTACAATTGTTCAGAACTGCTATGCCCTTGGCATTCTGGGCTTTTCACTGGGTTGTTACACACCCAGATTGGAAGCCCAGTCTTACTTTAATCAGCAGATTCCATGACAAAATCTCTTGGTGGAAAAGAGGTCATCACCAAAGCAAATCTCTGCTATTTGAGCAGGCAAGATCTCTAGTTGGAGATAGGCATTTTTGGCAGAAAAGAGGTCTTCACATAGGAAAATCTGTGCTAAGAATGCAGGCAAAAACTCTCATTGGATCTAGACAATCTTTTGAAGGAAGAGATGTCACTAAGGCAAATATCAGCTAAAAATGCAAGCAAATCTCTTTTTAAGGTCCAGGCAATCTCTAGTTAAAACTAGGCAAAATTAAATGATAAAAGATGTATTAGATAAAGCATACGTTACTAAGAATTGATGGTACTATAAATAGTACCAGAATAGAATCAAAAATAAAATAAAATACTTGGAGGGAATATTTTAGATGATGAGAGAGATGCATACCATATGTAAAGGTATAAATAGATTTTTGAATGTAGGAGGTAATGGCACAGTCCAAGTTCAGAGTCAAAGTAGATCTGACTTCATCATTGAGAGCTGGACTGTGATTAATAATAGTAACATAGTTAATTAAAAAACCATAATATTCCATAGGGAAGCCAACAGATAGTGAAGTAGAATAGGTGACATAAGGTTGTTAATGGGGTGATTAGAGAATTTATGCTTTGAATACAACCTTGGACTTAATATCAAGATAATACTGTGTTGGTTCAGGCATTGTTCCCTATCTTATTAGCTAGTGTAGCACTAACAGGGCAATTCTTCCTGAATTCATTTAATTGTGAATTTGGCATTATTATCCATTTGATGCTATATAAATTAAGACTAGTAATTTTGGGCCTTAATCCTAATAAAATATTGATTGTGTGCTTAATAATAATATAGGCAGAAATTGCCTAAATTATTAAATGTACTATGAGCCCAAGGTTGTGGCTTCACACCTACTAGAGCAAATCTTGACACTCACCTTTAGCTTCTGTTACATTTGACTCCAAAATCTGAACCAACGCTTTGTTTCCACTAATGACCATGTGCAGCTTTTAAATTTATATCACCTTTTTTGATCTGTCTTTGAAACTGTGCAGCTCTGTGAGTTAAATCATTACCTTATCAAATGAAGAATTTCCTCATCTGATTGAGCCTAATGAACAATTCTGTCCCAAGTTTGATACTGGGCATATCCTTTTATACTAAAAAGCCTTCAACCACTGAATCTGGAGAAGTCATCCTCCTTCTTGCCTCTCCAATCCCTGATGGTTACACCCACAAGACTACAACTTTCCACAAGGCAGTTATTTGGCTTGGAATGGGAGCCTTTAGCATATTCCTAAACTATTACTTTCCTCACATTAACCCTAGAATGTCACTCTTCAGGATCTCATTAGCAGTTGTACCTCTGGATTTCTGGGTTCTACACGGGGTCCTAACTCACCCAAATTAAAAATCCAATCATATCTTAACATCTATTTCCATGACAGCTGTAATAGAAAGAAACTCAAGTTTTTGATCCACTATATGAATCTTAACTAGCCATTTCTGGAGATTTGCCTTAATCCAGATAAGCCCAGGGTTAGTTTTTCTTCAAAACTGTAAGTCCCGGTGAAAATCCTCTAGGTGTCAATTGGGCCATCCTTCCATTCCTGAGCAAGAAGGTACTGAAGAGGATGGCCATACCCCTCATTACTCAGGGCAATCTCGCTCATGTGGTAGATGAGTGCTGGGTAATAGCCCTTCCACTTCAGATCCTGTTTCTGGTACACACACTCTCCTCAGCAGAACTTTTATGAGGAATCAGTGAAATCTGCACCAAGATTGCAAAATGGAATTGATCACAACTAATTCAAGTGGCAATCAGCCCAATACTCAGATTTCAAATGGTCAAAAAGGTATGAAGACTGAGCTATTGGCTGAAATTCCTGACAGTTGCAATTCAGTTTACATGATGATCAAAAAATCCTCCCCTCCCAAATCTTTCAGGCATCACTCCCAATGGGCAGCTTCCTGCCAGCAAATTGGGCGTTGCACCTGATGCAATGCCACCAACTGTAACTTGGCCCACCGCCAAATTTTGTGATGTTGATCTCCAGGGAACTAATCTGCCCATTCCCAAATAGTTCAGCGCTTAGGTCAAACCAACCGCAACTTGGCCTGCCACCAAATTTTGTGATGTTAGTTTCCAGGGAACTAACCTGCCCATTTCCCAAATAATTTGCCACTTAGGTCAAACTTGTGGAACCTGATCCCAGCTTGTTTTCCCCTAAAACTGATGACTATTTAATCAGGTGCATTTCACTGAGAAAATTGTTGGCCAATTCTCCTTCCTTAAATTTTCCAATAAAAACAATTTCCCCCAAAATCCTGTTTTTATCTGTTGAGAATTAAGCTCCCTCCCAGTTCTATATTTGTCATACCAGCAGCAGTGCCTCTGGCATTCCAGTTTGCCACTTGGATGCTCTGGCATTCAGGATGGCAAGCCAGTCTAATTCTTATTTGCTGTTTGCCTGACAAAAACACAAAAAGGTAACCTAATGTTTAGCCTTGCTGACCACTATACTAGGGCTGAGGTATATAGGTTGGTCAGGCCTTTCAGCCTCTTATATCAAGGATCTAAAAATTAAACTTATAACCATCCCTTTCATAGTACAATCAGATACCTCACCAGGTTAATGTGTAGAGGGTGATCAAACCTTATAACCTCTGTCACCTAATGGTTTATTAAGTAATCTATAAGGTGGTAGTTCAGTAGATGGTTGTTATGTACAAGTAGTTAAAAATTATACTCTAAAGTTTCATAACCCATGAGCAAGCAAATCTCATCAATAATTAAGTCATGAAATTAACTCCATGTAAGCAGGCTAATATTCTAACAAAAATTCATCTTAGCTTGATATTGAGCTTTAAAACCACCAAAAATAGCTTTGGGTGAGAAACTAGGAGTGTGGGTAGCCAGAACATATCACTAAAAGATGAAAAACTTGTAAAAAATATATCCAATGTTGGTAAAATTCTCCAAGTTTGATAGGTTTCAAAAATTAGACCCTTGCAAACTTTATTTAAACAAAATATTGCAGATACAGATATCTAAATTGAATAGGCTCTCAGAGGTTAAGGCTGGGGGTTTTTGAGGGGAAATTCATCTCTAAACATGGTTAATATTTCCTATACTTAAGGAAATACATACAACAAATACTAGTTTCTTATATAAGTTATATTTTATTAGATTAAAGTAAACTTATACAGGATGATAAGGTATAAACATTGGTCACAAAATTTATTAAAGGCGTGTCCTATATCAATTTCATAATTTAGATCATAGTGATACCAAAGTTTATAATATTATAGTAAAGTCTGGCTTAAAGTATAGTATAATCTGGAAAAACTTATCAATTAATTACTATCTCTAGAAGATAAATAAGATAAATTAATTAATCTATTATACTTTTGAGCTCATTAGCTTGGTTTTAAATCCAAACTAAGCTTACTTTTAGTGCTGTATATAGCTTCAATTTTAGATTCTATTATTTTTAGTAACATAATATCTTGTAATATCAATATAAAGGTTTTTTCTAACTTAATAGTTATACAGCTAACTCTAAGATAGCAGATGCTAAAACTATCCATCTTTTATTTTAAAACTTATAAAAATCTTAAATAGTTTTTAAAAGGGTATTTGTTTTCTCTTTTTTATTACAGTCTTTCTTTAACCTCTCCATGCCTGAAAATAGAACTTGCTATCATAATATTAAGTTATCATAGCTAAAGGGGAGGATACCTAAGTGGTAGAGTAGGGACCTCTACCGCTGCCTCCCCGAGTTCGATTCTGGTACTGGAACTTTGGGTAGGGGATAAATTATGACTGTATTGGCGTTGCGCACCAATGCCCCGAACCAAGACAGCGAATAGCAAAGGTGATCCATGGAGTTCCTGGCCTATCATACGCCACGCGTGGAGGTTTTTCCAGATTTTATCCTCCTTTCCCATTCATTCGATTTCCCCTAATCGGTGCGGTATCATCCCCAAGTTGGCCCACCTCGAATAAAAATATAAAAAGTTATCATAGCTAGCTAAGGTTTTTGACTTGAATTTTATGATTGTTGATCTTAATTCTATCCTGTCAATAAACTACTATTCCTGTTTTCTCTGGAATGCTATATGTATGCGTACAGTATGCTAGCCCCCTAACCCTCTCTAACCTGATGTCATATCGGGATATTGGTTTAATATATCTGACTTAGTAAGAGATTGGAGTTGGTTTTTATCTTTCGTGTGGCATATCTACTCTTAGGTTAATCTTATTAAAAGAGTAGTATTTTAAATAGCTGTATTAAACTAGAATTAGAGATGGGCAAAAACAGCGACTTTATTAAGTGGAATGGCATGGATGTAGGTTTAAGGATAAAACTATGCTAATCTGAAACAGCAAACGTAAACTTGGGTTTTAAAGCATTAACCAAATCCTAAATTATTCCTGTAAAAGCAAACGTGCATTTCATATAACGAACGGATCATTTTTAAAGGCTTAACCTCGATTACTCTACCCTCAATTATTGCATAGAGGATAGATGCGCTATGCAAACGTACCATTAAAATTATAACTAATTTGATAAATATTACATTGATTTACATGTCCTTATCTATGGTGGATCGAAATTGATTGGTATGGCTTAAATTTAGGCTAAATCATAATCAAAAGGAACTTCTGAACATAAATGAACTTTAGATTAGATACGGCTCACAGCTATTACCGTAAATTGATCTAAACAATATCGCTTATAATTTTAAAAGGAGGTGGCCATAAATGTTAAACTAATTCCTATCATGTGAGAGTGTAATTAAATATCAATATTGAAACAAATATCTAATTAATGAGCCATAAAATACATGAAATTTATTGAGATATAAAACAACGGTATCAGATTGATTAGCCTCCTAAAATTTAGTTTAAGCAATTAGTGATCAAGTTCCATTTATGCGCTAGATTTATTCAGTCAACAGTTGAGCGCTTAATCTATATCTGAAACAAGGTGGACATGGGATTAACCAATATTATTAGCCCCCTCTTGATCAGATATAGTAATTTCATCTATACCATCGTCAACTTTCAGATTTGGGATCCGTGGTCTAACCAATCAAAACCATTCTTTATCAAACGTCAACTTTCACTTTTAATATAAATAGAACCCTCAAAAGCCCTTCACACTACTTTACAGGCGACTGTTTCATCCAATATTGTATAACGTGAATCAGTTTTTACATAAGTAAGGTATGAAGGAAGCTGCTTTGAGGTGGCCCTTACTGGAATTAATGTACCACGTGACAGACGTTAGCTAATTGGGGTTCGATAAGAAAAAATCATTTATCTGATTGGCTTTTGACTAAAAGGTAAAAGGTCTAAAATTGAAATAAATGATCGGATGGTGCTTCAAAAGAGACGCATTTGAAGGACGCCGTTAAATCATTTTGATTGAGGGTACCTTGATAACCGGCATGCCAAGTTTTAACTGATTCCAGCTAATTTAGACGAAAAAGTCGCCTAATCGATTTAGAAACTAGAAATGTGCGGCTAACCTTTTTAAAGTTTATCTCGTCTAATCCCACTTATAATCCAATTCTAAAAAGCAACTTAGCCACTATCGACGTCATATCGGTTTTCGTGGCTCTCGATTGATGAATTTTCTCGAATATAATTTGATTGGCAAATAACCATTTGAAAAATGGGGCCATACTACGCTAGCTAATGGCAGCCTTAGTAAAATGAATCGATTCGATTGGCATAAGGCCTTCGGACAGAAGCGAGTAGGCAATCGCGTACGATTGGCCAGTTAAGATGGGCTTATCAGCCTCAGCAGGATATTTCATCTTATAAGCACTCGAGTTATCGCATTATCAGAATCAAGATGTTAGCCGTAGCGAGGCGTATCATAGCGACAGCTGGGCGCCGGTCGGCCGCCAGCCCCATCGAAATCATCTCCGCCACAATACTATTCATGTTCCTCGTAGCTAGTTACTTAATCACCCAGCTGCGTTCAAATAACGTCTTCTCGTATGCGCGAAGCCTTGATAGAGCATCGGCTAACTTCAAAGTCCATGGCGGTGTACGAACTGTTATTGAAGATTCGAAGTCCGACTTCATCTTGAAGAATATTCTCCTCACCGTTCCTGAGGGCAGTGCCGCTCCCGGCGTTCTCTCCAAGCGCACCCTTAAGGCTGGCCTCGGTTATTTTAATTACCTGGAGAAGGAGTTCCACCTTGAAATTGATTCTGGAAGCTACTCCTTCTCCGACCTCTGTTACCGCCCTGAATCAGGTGGCGCATGCTTATCCTATTCACTGTTCCATCTTTGGAACTTTGATCCATCTCAGATCGAGGAGGATGCCGACCTTCTTGCCAGGATTCAAACTGCGGCCCGCAATTATAACCAGTCCATCGTCCAACCCTGGTACGCGGGTGAGAAACTTATTGGCGCCTCCGGACTTCTGTTTTCTTTTGTTTTTCCTTCCGAAATTCATTCGAATGGTTTAAACTTGGCTGACGAGTGGGAGAAGGGTATCTCGCAAGCCAGGTTTGGGATTTTTGCCCCTCAGCCCTCCGAATCGTTTTTGCTATTCGGGGATCAATTTCAGCTACAAAACCTAGGCTCTTACCTGCTCAAGCTATTCTTTAAGATCAAGCAGCTGGTTCAGCAGTCTTCGCCAATCGAGTTCTTTATCGTGTTTAGTGGTTACATCATCATGCTGTTCACTTTCGCTTTGCTCTTTATGAACATGCGCAAGATTGGTTCGCAGCTAACGCTTCCGATCGCCTCCATCCTCTTATCTTTCAGTTCGCTGCTGTGCTCTCTCGCCATTCTCGGCCTGATGGGTATTTCGGTGGACTTTATTCGATTTACTGAGGGGATCCCTTTCATGATTAGTGCAGTTGGGTTTCAAAAGCCCTGCAAGTTGTTTCGCGCCGTACTTCAGAAATTTAACGCTCGGGAGGTGCATTCGCCCTCCACCGTGGTCGACGTCGTCGTCTCCGGCGTGGAATCGGTTGGAATTCCTCTGCTGCGCGAGTATCTGTTTGAGATTAGCGTCCTCTCCCTCGGAGCGGCGTCAGGGGTATCCGGGATGTCTAACTTTTGCCTCCTTGGGGCCCTGACGGCTTTCTTCGACGGGGTGTTGTTATTCTCGACGTTTCCCGCTATCCTCATGCTAAAGGTTGACCTGCTGCGTAAACGCGAGGAGAACAAGTTTAAGCGCGTATACTCGGAGAACGACCTCACTCGTCCCGCCAACTATAAACGAATCACTTTGAGTGCGCTATACGACGACAACTCCTCCAGGACCAGCGCCACCATCTCGCACGTCAAGATATTGCTGATCATCGGGATCGTGGTGATGCAGGCCCAGTTCTTTGCCGGCGGGACCTCGGGGGTAGGCTTAACCGTTAAGGCTTTCGACGCCGGCCCGTTGGTGGATGCCATTTCCACCGCGCTCGCGCCTAAAACGCTTCGGTTCCAGGTTGGCTCGCCCTTGGTGGTGCTGAACCGCCAGCTGCGGCTCACCTCCTTTTTCGATGGCCTACTCAAGGCGTGTGGGGTTTCGAACCTCTTTATTCCCGCGATTTTGGGGGTTTCGCTGGTGTTGAACTCGCACTTGCTGTTTTCACAGCCCGAGAATCCCGAGCCCTCGGTGCCACTGGCTGCTGAGCCTAAGGCCGGGGCGGTATCACCCGCACCCGTGGCTCAAGTGTGCAAATTCCTTACTGATGACGAGCTGCGGCCAGTTGAGGAATGCGTGCAGCTCCTCAAGGCCTCACCGGGGGCGCTTTCGGACGACGAGGTGATACAGCTCGTCCGAACGGGTGCCCTGGCGCCCTATGCCCTCGAGAAGGCGCTCCAAGACTTCACCCGCGCCGTCAAGATTCGGCGTCATCTCACCGACCCCGATTTGGCCAAGTCCATGCTTCCCTACTGTGGCTACGACTACTCCAAGGTGATCGGACAGTGTTGTGAGAATGTGGTGGGGTATGTGCCCCTGCCCGTCGGCATCGCGGGTCCGCTGACGGTTGACGGCACACCCTACGCCATTCCTATGGCCACGACCGAGGGCTGCCTGGTGGCGTCGACGTCCCGGGGTTGCAAGGCGATTAACCTGGGGGGTGGCGCCACTACTGTCCTCACCCAGGATGCCATTACGCGTGGACCTTGCGTCGAATTTAGCAGTCTAGCCAAGGCAGCCGAGTGCAAGGGATGGTTGGCCAGCGAAGTTGGTTACGCCAAGGTTAAGGCGGCCTTCGATGCCACCAGTCGCTTTGCCCGCCTTCAGCGGCTCAAGACTGCTATGGCGGGACGCCTGCTTTATATCCGCTTCGCCACCTCCACCGGCGACGCTATGGGCATGAACATGGCGTCCAAAGGGACCGAGATGGCTCTCCAGGTGATCCAGGAGCAATTTCCCGAGATGTCCATCATCTCCATCAGCGGAAACTATTGTACCGACAAGAAACCGGCGGCCATCAATTGGATTGAGGGCCGCGGCAAGTCGGTTGTAGCCGAGGCTGTGATCCCTGGCCACGTCGTAGAGAGGGTCCTCAAAACCACCGTTTCCGCCCTGGTCGAACTGAATATCAGCAAGAACTTGGTTGGCTCGGCCATGGCTGGTTCGGTCGGTGGCTTCTCAGCCCACGCCGCCAACATCGTCACCGCCATCTTTTTGGCGACCGGCCAGGATCCCGCCCAGAACGTTGAGAGCTCCAACTGTATTACCCTCATGAAGGCTATCCACGATGGCCGGGATCTGCTAATCTCCTGCTCCATGCCGTCCATCGAAGTCGGTACGGTGGGCGGCGGTACGCAGCTGGGCCCACAAGCCGCCTGCCTTGAACTCCTCGGCGTCCGGGGGGCGCACCCTACAGCGCCGGGCAACCACGCCCGCCAACTGGCTAGGATCATCTGTGCCAGCGTGATGGCGGGGGAACTTTCCTTATGCTCGGCTTTGGCGGCCGGCCATCTGGTCAAGAGTCACATGGCTCACAACCGCGCTAAACAAAATTAATTATCTGTCTCCATAAATCTGTAAACCTCGATTAAATTATATCTTTTACCGCTTTTGTCTGTATAAGCGTCTTTAACCTTTGCATCGTTGGCTAAAAACCTCAAGCATTGGAAAGGGTCTTGCGCTGGAAGTTTGTCATTCAAATTCGAATTTATCTTTACATCAGCCAGGCTTGTATTGGTCCTGGACAACAGGGAACTTTTACTCTCTTGTAACTCGAGGGGTTGGAAATTATTTTAAAATTTCAAATATGAAGTTTTATACCATCATTTTATGCCACTCAAATTATAGAACTTTTGGGCTAAATAGAAGATATGAGCTTATCTGTCAACACGCTAAACATATTCCTTCTAGCCAAACTTTAATAGGAAATATCTAGATGCGTATGTAAAAGTTAACAATTTTATCAAACGGCAATTCTAGCGGATTAACCTTGCTACCTACAGGCACCCAGTAGCCTTAAAATAAAGATCTGCAATAACCTTCGGTATCACCTGACCTTTTAATGCATACCCAGCTTTTTTATAACCATAGTAAGCTTCAAAGGATGATAAGCTTTACTCAACTGGTATTTTCTGTAAATTTTAAATGTCATCACGAGAAAACAATAAAATGGCTGTATGGAAGTCATAGCAGCCATGGTTTCCATGAGCAAAGTACTGCCTATCATATATATCTACAACCTATGTGAGTCAAGTGACGTAACTAATGATACTTAGCAATTTGATATATATAATCAATGGTGTATAAGGGACCACAAGTTTATTAGTCTAATTATAACTACAGATGGTAAAATGTCTGTAAAGCACAGGTTCATGCTATTATCATAGATATATCTGGTAGTAATAACCATGTGACTGACTAAGGCAAATTGAGGAAATTAGATATTCTCTAGGTATGTACACTTTCTTATATTTGGAAACCAAACCTCTCAAGATTGTTGCTAAGATGCTGGCACCTAACAGCAAGCCTTGAACAATGATTAACGCATGAAGTGGTTTAAATGCTTTACTGGATTCATTTCTAGTACTCATTCCAGGTTGGTAATTTTATTAATAGGATAGTATAATTTAAAATATGCCAGTAGATATTCTGAAAAGGGTCCTATCATATATAGCCTGCGTTACTTGTAAAAGTAAAACTAGAGAATTCCCTAGCCCTGAATTCTATAATAGACAGTTCTTCTCATACCTTAAGCTTTTTTCAGCTGATAGTTTTTAGACTACCTTTAGAATACATAGCTTAGGCTCTGGTTGCCTAAATATTCAAATAAGTATTGTAATCCTTCTTCCAATAGCTTTTTTAAAAACCGGGATTAATCTTTGATAAAGTCACTATTGGTAATTTAATTCATTTCCCAATCACATATTCTAATTAGTTATAGTAGTACAATTGATACCTGATTTTTAATTCTGGTTGCATTTCAGACTTTCTTCAAAGAGACAAAAATAATGGCAATGTGATAGTCAAGTAACTTAACAACTATTTTATCAACCCCAGGACAAGAAGAATTGTTCTATTATCCATCTAGTACTAAAAAAAGAATTGTTCTATTATCCCCACACCCTCTAAAGTATAGTACTTTACTAAGTCCTATTGGCTATTAAGACCCAGCTTTATTATTAATCTTATGTAATATATTGAAAAGATTGTTTTAGGTTACCACCATCTTGAGAACCTTATATATATATGTATCTGGTCCTAGATGAGATATGCATGGTGTTGGGATTTTTACCCATATCCCAGCCTGCTAGATTACCTGGTATTACTAGGGGAAAATTCCTTAAGGCAAAGTGAATCAGAAATTGGTTAGCCCAAGTTTTAGAGGAACTATGTTTAGGGGATTTTGAGATATTTGCCTGGTCATATCCATCAGGGATTGATCTATATAAATACTTAAGATCTTATTGGGTGGAGTTGCCAACAAAATAGGGGTATCTGATAGTGATTAACTATCAGGTATACCAATTAGGATTGGTCAGGTTTCATCACTGACTGATTAGGAATGAATATTAAGTTGTGAGATGAGTGATGCTGCCTGCAAATAGAAAACCAATTGGTTAGTGAGTGACCTGCCATACTGGGTAATAAGTTCTATTACATAAGCAGGTCACTAGCTAAATATTTTAGTTCACTTGGATTGAGAGGAAAATATTGGGGACACATTTTCTGACTCTTTCCATTTGAGGTCTTGAGGATATCTAATAAAAGAATCCTAGCCAGGATGGGGAAGACCATTGCTGCTGAGATGAGGATGGGTGATTCAATGGCAATGGCTTCCATTTCAGCGAAGAGGTTTCAACTGAGGGTTAGACAGCTGAATCCCCCACTATATAATTCCCTAGGATTTACTATAATAAAAAACAGTAATTAAAAAGTAGCTTTACAGAGTTTAGAGTTTATATTTAGTTACATTATCAATTTGGTATATAGTTAGACTATCATCTTCTATTATATTATTCTATCTCAAGGATATTATTACAGAAGGCAATAATTGGAAGGCTCTCAGAGAGAAGAGTAAAGATCTAAGTGGGGATCTAGAGATGAAGGAACTACAATTAGGGATAGCTGCTGACTATATGTTGGGCTGAGAGAGACTGTCACTGGGGTATCTTAGTGAAGATGGGTGGACAAGGGTATTTGGAAAAAATCCTTACAAGTATGACTTCAAGAGTATTTAATTGAAAATACTGGCTGAGCGTTGAGCCAAAATATAGTTCAATATCAACTCTGGATAATAGTCTCCATACTATTATTAATTAATAATACAATCTATACAATGTGACAAAGTGCATGAGAAAATCAAACTTGTGCAGTAAAAAGGTTACTGGGTTGCCAGCCAATAATCAACCTAGAGTAAATTTTTATACATGGCAATATCCTTCCCAAATATTCCCACTGGTGCCAAGAAAACAGGCTAACTTTTCACTACATCTTAATAAGATTGGGTTCTAAGTAAGGCCCCACCAAATAGTATTCCTCTTGAGGTACAAATGAAAAGGGGCCTGATTGGGTATATGAGCTCCTCTTCATCTCATCTTGTCAGGACTATATTACCATCCATCTGAGTTGCATTATCAAACTGCCAGAATCCTGGCTAGTTGTGAGCTTGCTGGTGCTTGCTGGGCTCAAGATTTCAACAATATAGCAGTTGCTAGAGTATTCTAACTCACAACTTTAATTTTATGATTTTGGGGTAACGTTGACTACAAGTAAGTATGAATTTTAACAATAAAAATGAAAATGATAATAGCACTTGGGCTTAGTAAAACAAGTGATACTTTGTTAATAAATGCCTTCCAATATTTAGGATACTTGGGGGATAATAGTGGGATTTGAGGGATTTCATGATAGGCAGAGTGAACTCAATTTTGCTAAATGATATTTAGGCCCATCAGAACAATAAAAACACTTTTCATCACAATAAGGCTTATTTTTAGCTATCTAATCCAAAGGGGGGATAATGTATCTATGAGGTAGCATTTTAAATTAATTAAGCCAATAAGCCATCTTGAAATTAACTTCTCATCAGCCAATTACCAGAGGTCCTAGTGACTGATTGTCTGGTAAAGTAAATTTATCCCTTGAGACCCCCCTCAAGTCTATAGAAAGGGGTGGTAACTCCTTAGGCAGCAGCACTAAATTTTAGTTAGTGCTTGGGTGGATATCTAAGGGAATTAACCTATTTTACCAGGGATTCGCAGAGCTAAACTAACAACATGTCAACAATTTAGCTTAAAGTTAGGAAAAGAAGGATTTATCTGATCAGAACCATTCCGCTGATAGTTTGATGGAGAATTAATATAGAAAAGACCTATTCTCCACCAAGACATTCTTATCAACTATTCAAATATCCAATTGTCTGACATTATCCCTTCAAGAATGGTGGGGGAGTATAAAAGTACATAAATTGTCCATGTACCCAGTTTATAATAACAATAGAAGAGAAGTATTTGATAGAATATCCATCACCTCTCTTGTAAAGACAACTAAATTCTTTTTCAAATAAACCCTAGCTTCTCATTTCTGAGTGTAATGCAGTTATGATAATATAAAACCAGGTTAGAGATTTGAAAAGTGTGTGGAGGTGATGGTCTGAGCTCATTAGCTTCTTGACCCTCTTTGGTGACAGTTTGGGCTTTATTAGTCATAGCATCAGCCTTTAGCAGGATGATGTGTTAGGCTAACTTCTTCATTGTCTTGTCAGAATCGTCAGTCCTAGCAGAGAAGCCATCTTTGGCTAAGAGCAGTATACAGGTTCTCTTCCATAAAAATATGCAAAAAAGATATTTTTAGGATCCTATGATAGCTAATACAATATGCCATAAGGACACCAGACAAGAACTGACCCTTGAAGTGGGTCAAAAGTGACCATTTTTTGCAATATAGATACCAAAGTTCCATTTGCTCTTTCTACAGTACCATTTATAGAAGGTTTATATGGAGAAAAAAGTTGTTGGGCTCTCATTGAGGTAGCCAAGATCTTGACCACTCTAGAGGTAAAATTTTTACGTTATCACTGAGTAGCACCTGAGGGCAACCACAGCGTGTGAAAATATGCAGATGTAGGAAAGTGGCGGTGGATTTAGCAGTTTGGCCTGGAAAAGCCATAGCATCAATCCATTTTAGTAAAGTGATCAATTCCCACTAGTATATAGCAATTACCACTGGTAGTAAGAGGTAGGGAACCTACCACATCTAAAAGTAATGTTTGAAAAGGTTATAAGGAGTAGTGGGTTGGTATTGATAGTTTTTCTTGAAGAGGGATTGCTTTTTACAGGTTAAGAATGTAACCAGGACTTCAATAATGAATTCTATGATGCCCACCCAATAGTAAAAGCTTTAATCCACTAATACGTTTACCTCACTCCACCATGCCTAAGTGCATAGTGGGCGTCCATGATTGTGGTACTCAATCTTAAGGTCAAAGATAGGGCAGCCAACTTGCCCCTACATTTATTGTATAGCTTTCCACTCTCCACCTTAGTGTTTTGGTAGTGCCTTGCTAACTCTTTCTGAATGGGTTCATCCTAATCATACCAGTTATTAGTGGTCATATGGAGATCATGTAATCTCTCCACTTTGCTATTGTTTAAGTGAAGGTTAGGCGGCTGATTTAATTTATCAACCTTCCTTTGATGAGTTCCACCTTAGTGTTCAATGTTTTAACATAATGTTGGAGTTTCAAGGCCCAATGAGACAACCGTCCAGTAAGATCCTTCATGATTTGTAGCCATTTTAAGGAGGCGCGGTCAGTAACCACAGTAAAGTCAGTTCTATACAAGAAGGTGTGGTAATGTTTTACAGCTAACAAGACAGCAAGGCTCTCTTTCTCTGTGACGCTATAGATGCGCTCAGCCTTTGATAACATTTATATGAAATAGGATACTGGATGATCCAAACCATTTTTATCCAATTGGGCTAGGATGGCTCCAACTGTGTAGCATGAGGTATTGATAAATAAAATGAAAGGTTTACCATAATCTGGGTGATGGAGGAGAGTCGTTTCTGGAGCAGCTTTTTTAGCATCTCAAACGCAGCTATTTTGTTAGATACCCCAATAGAAAGGAGTGTGCTTGGACAATAATTGTTGAGAGGCTTACTGAGCTGGGTAATTTGGGGATGAATTGATGGTAGTACCCCATCATACTCAGAATCATTTGATATCTTATATAATTTTAGGAGGAGGCATTTTTGATATTGCTTCACCCTTAACTTGTAAAGGTTGAATTCTTTCTTGGGAGATAGCATGCCTGAGGAAATAAAGTTCTTTTGGAAGAAAGTGTAATTTTTAGGGAGGAGTGGTAGTATGCGGTGTGGTTCATGCTCCATTCTGGGTTGGATTTTGATTGAAATAGGTTTAAAACCAGCACAGGATAAAAAACACTCAGCATGGTATATTTTGTCCCAAGGTTGACCCACCTCGTTTACTTTTTCTAAAGTGTACATTGAAGGGCTCAACTTGATTTTAGATGCCCGCAGGCTTTAAAAACTACTTTTAGATGAGTAAGATGGTCAGTGAAAGTTTTATAAAGACTGTGATGGCAATAAGTTAGACAGTCATACAGATTAGCTTAGATCCTGTAAGATATGATCTATTGCTTGCTGGAAGGATGCAGGAGCATTACATTAATCTTGTGGTAGGCGGGTGGGCTGAATTAAGCCTTCAAAGCAAGTGAGAGCACATTTCTTCCAATCTTGTGGAAAAAGGTCTATTTGCCAGTATCCGCTGGCAAAATCCATAGAGGAGAAGAACTTTGAGCCAGAGAGTTGTGCAAGAGCATCATTGATGCAGGGGATAGGAAAACTATCTTTATTGGTGAGGTGTTCAATTTTCAGTAGTCCATCACTACCTGATGACCTCCATTTTTCTTTTTAATAGACAATAGAGACGGCCAAGGGCTCTGGGAAGGTAATAACAACTGAGCGTCTAGTAACTGCTTGAGCTCAGTACTCATTTTTTGCTCAACCTTTGATTTATGGTAAGGTTTAGACTGGATAGGACTGGCATCACCAACATCAATGGTGTTACTCCAATTCTTCATATGACCATATCCAGTATCAGATTTTGAGATATCAATGTAGGTATTAAATAAGAGTTGGCTTTCTCAAGATCATCTGAGGTGAGTTCATCTGAAATGTGAACGCTAGGCAAGGCACACACCAATTAATAAGAGGGTGGGCCCATATCCAACATAGACCTGATAAAGTGAACCATGTTCATCTCCTCAATTGGGATCAGCAAGTTTTTTCCAATCCCCTGATGTTTTTTTACAATAATTTACTTATTGATAAGATTTAACAATAGGATATTGATGGGTCGCTGGTTGGTTGAGTCTAGTATACCAGGAAATACCTGGGGTTTTAACAAACTCACTCCATTAATGCTAGTTATGTGTAACAAGCAGGTTTGGGGGATTGTATAGTAAAGTTGGTGGCAAACACCTGTTGTTCAGACTTGATTATTATCTCCTCTGAAGCATAAAACGGAATGCCCTCTGAAGCATCCACAGAATCAGGCAACTTTTTTCCCCCAGACATTGTGTAGAGCAGACAACGCAGAGAAAGGGTACTCAACTAGCATGATTATTCTTTTTTATTGGGTTCTTTATTGGAAAATACCACAGGAACTTTATAAATTATGTAGGGAGGGATAACCCTGTTTAATATTGATAATTTAGTCATACTCAATCATATATTAAGTGCTAAATAAAAGCATTTCATAAGAGTATTGTATAGGTCAGAGCGGGGGCTTACAGGATGAGCTTCCCAATCTGAATGGGCAGAGAGGAGTAGGCTCTGATAGCATGAGTGTTGTTTGTATGCAGTTACGACCTTTTGAGAGTAATTAAAGTCAAGTGCCAGAGTAATATTCTTGATAAACTTTGAGGAGATCACATTGATTGGTGCACCAGTAAAAAAATGGCCAGAACCTGTACCTCGCTAATGACAACTGTCAATATTCAAGATGACAAGCAAGCCAAAATACCTGTTCCTTAATTGAGTCTCAACTGATTGATTCTCAAACAAGCATGAATGGAATCCTATTCTGAAGGCACTAAAACTATATTTGGTCAGGAAGCATCATGCATATGAGAATTAATAGAATCACCTTTAGGAATCCCGTCCACACTTCCCAAATCACTAGAGGCGCTGCCCCCAACGCTGCAGTCATGAGGATGATTCAGTACAATGAGGGCACTGTCCAGACGGTCAATCCAGAAGGTAGTAAAAGATCCTGAACTTATGTAGCCATGAGATCCTTAAGACACCATTTCCCCATGCGCCCTATAAGTGTCAACGCATTCTAACACAATATAGTAGCCTACATTTCCTTCATCTTTTCGTTTTAGACCTCTCCACTAATTTTCAGCTTTGAGCCCATTTTTGGACTTCAGTGACAGTCAAGAGAACTGTTGCACTGAGAGAAGTGGTGCTCACTACAGGGGGCTCTGAGATGTATCAAGTGAAAATGTTTATCACAAATAATGTAGAATAATAGCAGTCACAAAGATCAATCTTCTGATTGGTTGAGAAGTGTTTCTAATTGGGTTAGTACCACAAGGTATGAAATGCTGCCCACACATCTCAAGAATTTAGAATTCCAGGCCATGTTACAGTTCTTCTTGTCCTCAGCTGATGGAAACAGTATCAGCTCAGTACAAGAACCTTTATGACATTGTCCGGCAGTTATTAAATGGCATTACTGTCAGGTGAACAGCAAGTAAGAATTAGACTGGCCTGCCAGCCCAGATTCCAGAGCACCCAAATGGCAAACCAGAATGCCAGAGGCACTGCTGCTGGTATGACAAATATGGAACCGGAAGGGAGCTTAACTTTCAACATATAAAAACGGGATTTTGGGGGAGGTTGTTTTTATTGGAAAATTTAAGGAAGGAGAATAGACCAACGATTTTCTCAGTGCAATGCGCCTGATTAATTAGTCATCAATTTTGAGGGAAAACAAGCTGGGATCAGGTTCCGCAAGTTTGACCTAAGCGGCGAATTATTCAGGAAATAGGCGGGTTAGTTTTTTGGGCAGGTTAGTTCCCTGGGGACTGACATCACAAAGTTTGGCGGCAGGCCAAGTTGCAGTCAGTTTGACCTCAAACGTCCAAACCAAAGCTCAGCTACATTTCTGATGGTTGATGCGATGGTGTTTAGCCTGATAAGTGGTGGGAATCCTCCAAGACCACCCCACATATGGGTGGACCCATTTGGTTGGGAACGGGTTCAGGACGCCCAACCCGCCCATGCTTGGTCGCTGGGCTGTTCGTTTGGTCAGTGGCATTGCATCAGGCGCAAAGCCTGATTTGCTGACAGGAAGCTTCAAAACCTCGTCAATGGTGTCTGATGCTATTACCTGCCCATTGGGGGTGATGCCTGATGGATTTGGGAGGGGGGATTTTTTCAATCATTGTGTTAACCAAATTGCAACTGTCAGGCATTTCAGCTGATAGATCAGTCTTCATACCTTTTTGACCATTTAAAATCCAAGTATCAGGCTGATTGCCACTCAAATTAGTTTCAAGCAATTCCATTTCAGAGATCTAGGCGCAAATTTCACTGATTCCTCATAAAAGTTCTGCTGAGGAGAGTGTGGGTACCAGAAGCAGGATACAAAGTGGAAGGGCTGTTACCCAGCGCTTGTCTACTATGTGAGCGAGATCGCCCTAAGTAATGAGGGGTATGGCCATCCTCTTTGGTACCTTCTTGCTCAGGAACAGAAAGATGGCCTGATTGATGCTCATAGGATGTTCACTGGGACTTACATTACCCTTTCCTTTTTCCAAGTGAATGGCCTCACCACTGGGAAACTGTACGAGAACCACATTCTTGTGCACCTTGGGTAACTTGATCGCCATTACTGACGCGGTTTTTGGGGGAAATGGGGAATCTTGGGGTGGGATATGTTGAACGCTTTGACCAGGTTCATACAATTCACGAAATTGCACGCCTTGACCCAACTGTTCTCATAGGTTGGATAACCTTTCCAGGCCATGAGATAATGGACAGAACGTCGCAATTTCTGGGATGCCAGGATAGCCTCTTCCTCAGCCTCTTCCTCATTTTCAACAATGATCAGTTCCAGTTCCATGGTAATTGCACCTTTGAAGGGCGACAGATGGGAAACTACTGGGCTTTGGGGAGCAAACTCATTGCAAGTTGAGATGTCAGACCCTACTGACATGGGCAAGATAGCCGTGGCAACTATGGGGTATGGGTTTGGAGTTTTGAGTGGGATGGGACTAATGTGGGCCAGGATAACCTTCTTCACAACCTGATTCAGTTTGAAAGAAGGGACCATTGCTGCGCCAATATCTACAAGAAAGGCAGAAATGGTAGAGATTGATGGTTGATTGATTATGTCAGGTGAACAGCAAGTAAGAATTAGACTGACCTGCCAGCCTGAATGCCAGAGCACAAAAATGGCAAACCAGAATGCTAGAGGCACTGCTGCTGGTACAGCAAATATGGAACTGGAAGGGAGCTTAACTTTCAACATATAAAAACGGGATTTTGGGGGAGGTTGTTTTTATTGGAAAATTTAAGGAAGGAGAATCAACCAACAATCTTCTCAGTGCAATGCGGCTGATTAATTAGTCATCAATTTTGAGGGAAAACAAGCCAGGATCAGGTTCTGCAAGTTTGACCTAAGTGGCAAATTATTTGGGAAATGGGCGGGTTAGTTCCCTGGGAATCAACATCACAAAATCTGGCAACGGGTTGAGTTGCGGTCAGTTTGACCTAAGCGGTGAATTATTTGGGAATGGGCAGGTTAATTCCCTGGGAACTAACATTGCAAAATTCAGTGGCAGGCCGAGTTGCAGTCAGTTCGACCTCTAACGTCTGAACCAAAGCCCAGCTACATTTCCAATGGTTGACGCGATGGCGTTTAGCCTGATGAGTGGTGGGAATCCTCCAAGACCACCCCACATATGGGTGGACCTATTTGGTTGGGAATGGGTTTGGGACGCTCAACCCGCCCATGCTCAGTCACTGGGCCATTCATTTGGTCAGTGGCATTGCATCAGGCGCAATGCCCAATTTGCTGGCAAGAAGCTTTGAAACCTCATTGATGGTGTCCAATGCTATTACCTGCCCATCGGGGGTGATGCCTGATTGATTTGGGAGGTGGGGACTTTTCAATCATTGTGTTAACAAAATCATAACCGTCGGGCATTCTGGCTGATAGATTGGTCTTCATACCTTTTTGACCATTTGAAATCTGAGTATTGGGCTGATTGCCGCTCAAATTAGTTACGATCAATTCCATTTTGGCAATCTCAGCGCAGATTTCACTGATTCCTCATAACAGTTCTGCTGAGGAGAGTGTGGGTACCAGAAGCGGGATTCAAAGTGGAAGGGCTGTTACCCAGCACTCGTCTACTACGTGAGCGAGATCGCCCTGAGTAATGAGGGGTATGGCCATCCTCTTTGGTACCTTCTTGCTTGGGAACGGAAAGATGGCCTAATCACTGCCCAGAGGATGTTCACCGCAACTTACAATTACTCCATGGGTGCCTGCTACAGCCACTCCCATGCCTCTTCTGTGCCCTCTAGAATGTGGGAACTTTATATCTCAGCTCAGCTACTTGTAGGAGAACTCACCCTGGGAACCAAACGCTACCTTTGAAACTTTGTTTACCCAGCTATTCATCACCTCATCCAGTTAGTTGGGTTACCATCATGAATCTCCCGCCAACTGAAGCTCACCCAGATCTTACATTACCATGCCATCAATTTTTACGATGCAGCCTCCTCTTTATCCATGACAACCGCGAGGCCTTTATTGATAACCACCAAATTAATCAACAAATACTGAGGACAAATTGCGGAGTTGGATAGTGGGATCTTTGGCTACCTTGAAGACTAGCTGCTTCAGAATAATTACTCCTCTAGGCTTCTTAGAACCAGCGCCTCCACCAAGTTGAAGATCTGGTATGAACCCTGCAACATTACTATTGGGAGCTGGCCTCTCACGAATACACCTCCAGGAGTGAAGGACCTGAAGGTCCCCATGGACCTCGAGGGCCCTCAGGCCTACATTACCTACCCTCAGGAGACCCTAACAACCCTTGGAAAAAGAATGTGTTAGCAGCTCTAGCCATCCTATGCAATCTAATTTGGAATGTAGCTCAGGGATACAAACTCTGAGTAGATGGAGTCCCCCTCAACCCTAGGGTCTCCATTGAGGCTTTTATATATGAAATAGATATCCTAGCGCCTTCAATAAGCTTACCAATAGACACATCTTTCAGCCTGAACAAACTTGTCAAGGGTTCAAGGCCAGTTTAACTGCCTTTGAGAGTCAGCTCCACCTTCAGGACGCTGACATTCGTTCACTAAAAGAGCAGGTCAAGAATAAGGCTTCCGTTTCCACTCAACCAAAAGTAGATGAAATCCAAGAGGACTTCGAGGGCCTAAGATGACACTTGGACCAGCAGGTCCCCCACAACTATGAGGAGACTGAGATCTTTGAACCTGCACCCATCCCTGGCGTTAAACCCTCTCCACTCCTCTTGTAACTAACTTTAAACCTAGTCTTAAAGATAGGTTCAACCATGGCCAGAAAAGAATTGTCTCCTTCCACGATTATAGGAATTTCATGGAGGAGGCCATTTAATGACAGGAAGTGAATCATACACACTATTGCCTCAACAGCGCTGCCTGGGAGATCATGATTCCCCATTTGAAGGTGTGCAACACCTAGGAAAAGGTCCATACAGCCTTAATCCGAAAAATTGGCAGAAATCAAACCCTGGCCAACCAACAACAATTATTCATGGGTATCCATTTGAATAAAGGGGAGAGCCCCATATAGTTTGCTAGCCGTTTCTATGCCCAAGCGCAACCTTTGGTTACTACCAATCATTTACCTTGGACGATGCTATCACCACTGTTATCTCCACATTGGGATCCTACTCAAGGTCAAATGCATATTATTGAACAAAAGAATGAATTTACCTGCATCTGGGAAATCTAGGAAGCGATTAACGTGATCCCTGTGTCAATACTGCATTCCAATGCTACCTCTTTGGGTCCCTCCAACCAACCTTGAGTCCATGTGGTCAAAAACCAGAAGAAATTTCAACCTCGATACACTACTGCATCAGTTTCAGACACAGCACCAAGACCTGCTGGAAACGACTTGCCAAAAGTAGGAAAAGTGCTGTCAGCATGAAGGATGAGGCACACCATGCTGACATTCCTACCATGCCTCAAGAATCCTCCATAACCTCAGGCGATCCTGGAGCTATTGTACCTGAAGAAGACGTTTTAGTACCCATTGATAATAATTGAATTTTATACTGCTTACTCTTCTTTTAATGACTCTCCCATTTTCTCATGCTACCTCCTTAGTTTGAAAGTCTACTTTCCAATGTTGCAGTTCAGGTTTGTAAGATTCTGGTCCTACCCATAGTCAACAGTTGCTCCCCCACGTACATTATATCGTCCAAGTTAATGAAGCGCATCAAGGTCAATCCAGACTTGCCCCACTATATGGAATATGGTATGGCTTGCCCGCATTATACATGATCTATAGGGGCCTATCCTTCCCTACCTTTTCAATTCAGGAAGCTCTCTGTAAATACCCCTGCAATCACGCTAAATGAACCCAGATATGGCCTACTTCTTGGAACTCAGCTCCATTGAAAAAATTAGCAGTAGTTTATTACAATAACGGCTTTCTATCCCTACTAGGGCATTGGGTCCCCTGATATTTGAAATCTCCTGCAACTCTAAGACGGAGGTTAAGGCCCAAGCCTGCCTACTGGAGAGTGAGGGCTGAATCAATTAGCTCAAATATCGCATAGGGGACTCTCAGGTATGATTACCCCCAGCTGTTGATGGATGAGAAGGCATTACAATCTACTTACCTAGGGCGACTACAATACTTCCAAAGTCTCAAGTCATTGCTGATACCCAATTCCATGCTAACATCCCCTCCGGATACCTGCTGGAAATTTCAAGACTAGAAACCCATCCGCCAAGGAGGTGCTAACTTTGCCGGGAAATTCAGATCCAGCTTATGCCAGATCTATATCAGTGTTGTCAGCTAATCTTAACAACAAACCCAAGGTTATAGGCCCAAAAATTACTGCCAACTATGTCCGCATCCTACCAGTAGGGTTTTCAATGATGTCCATATTTTGGGAGCCTAAGGGACTTTGGATTGGAGACGCCCCCATTAGTGGCCCTGGTTAACACCAGTATTGGAAAGGATCTCACTGAAGACCAAAAATTTAAAGTTCAAGAATTGTTGGAGTAATAAGACTATTTTTGGCCTCAACCTATGACTTCAGGAGAATGAACGGAGTCCTACATCATGTGGAGACTTGGGAATCTCCCCCTTACAGTCCTGAACCTTATCAAAAAAGCAAGCTTAAAGAAGCCCGGGTGGCGGTGGAGCTCAGACAACTACTCAAAGCTGGACTCCTAGTGCCTTTGCGCAGCCCTTGTGCCTCTTCTCTCCTGCTGGTTCAGAAGAAGGATGGCAGCCACTGGGTGGTAGTGGACTATCAACGGCTTAACTCCATCACCAAGAAGGGAATTATTTTCTGCCCAAAATTGTCAACTTCCTCTGACTGCTCACTGAGTCGCAGTACTTTTCCACAATGGACCTTGCCAGTGGATGTTGGCAAGTGGAGATCGCCCTTAAATATTGAGCCAAGTGTGCACTCATAGCCAATGAAGACTATTCAAGCCCATAAGGATGCCTCAGGGACTCTGTAATGCGCTGGTCACTTTCCAACGCGCCATGGATAGGATCCTCAAGGACTTGAAGCTTTTGTGTGTCCTCATCTACCTAGATTTAACTGTCATCTCAAAAACATTTAATGGACATGTCGAGCATCTTAGGGAAGTTTTCAATTGACTCCAGAAGGCTTCTATAAAGTTCAAACTTTGAAGTACTCCTTCTTTCAGTCAGAAATGGAGTTTTTGGGACACAAATTATCAAAGGATGGAGAAAGACCATACTGGACAAAGTTTTGTCATGGAAAAGATGTTGTGACCCCAGAGCTTAAGGAATATTCAGGTGTTCTTAGGCATCGTAGATTATTAATGTCAGTTTATCCCTTAGTTTGCTGACCAAGCTGAGCCTCTATTTTACCTCCTGAAGAAGAACGTGCCCTTTGAATGGAGGCCAGAACAAGAACAGGCCTTTAATGCATTGAGGACTTCTCTTTGTACTAAATCCATCTTAGTCAACTCACGTTTTGACAAACCCTTCTTGTTGTTCATAGATGTGAGCGATTTTGCCATCAGGGCTATCCTGCCCAGTGTGACGAAAATCAGATCAACCGCCCAGTGGCCTACTTTAGCAAGACTCTGAATAAGGCTGAATGGAACTATAGCATTAATGAGAGGGAATTCCTGGATGTTTTGCTAGCCACCAAACATTTTCAGCCCTATCTCCATGGTACCCACTTTACCATTGTCACCAATCATTCCTTGCTCTGATGGCTCCAACAGATGATGGACCTGGATGGCCGTCTAGCCAGATGGGCCTTATTACTGCAGAGCTATGATACCATTATTATTCATCATATGGGCGTGATCCACCAAAATGCCAACGGCTTATCTAGGATGCTGGTTTTAGCTGCTTTAGTACCCAAGGAGGACAACTGTACGATCTGATTAGTTGACCTGAGCCATAAGAGTTGGAAACCCCAATATCCAAGATGAGCTCCAAAAGATGACCTGAGACACTCAAATCAAGGATGGGCTACCCTACAAGAAGGTCAATAAGAAATGGCTCCCTTATATCCGCCCTTCTTCCCAAACTGACATTATCCTAGAGGGCCATATTACTGTGGGACACAGGGAAGATAAGAAGACTCACAAATGGTTGAAGTCACTATGTTACTGGGACCAAATGGTGGAGACTATCCAAGATGTCTTGGAGGCCTGTATGACTTTATAATACCAAGACCAAGCCAGCCTTAATATTAACGCTCTTTCATCGCCCCAATAGGACCTTTCAGTGTCATTAACATTGATGTGATAGGCCCTCACCCCACTGGATTACATAACCATAAATATATCCTCCTAGCCATGGACCACCTGAACAAATGATTTAAAGCAATTTCAGTCCCCGCTACTACTGCAAAATCCATGACTCACTTCATTATTCAATCTGTTTTCAGCCAGCACAGATACTAACAAATTTTACTTTTGGACAATGAGTTAAATTTCACATTGCATGTATTCCAATTACTAACTTCATTTTTTGGCTCTAATCAAAGTTTTGCCGCTCCTTATAACCCATCAATCAATGGGGTGGTGGAGCGCTAATGGAACCCTTATGTCTATTTTATGAAAGAAGGCTGCTTATGACCCTGCTCGCTGGAATCTTTATCTACTCATTGAGTTACTTACCTAACAAATAAGATACTACTAAGTCATTAAATGCCCCCTTTGAAGCTTTATATGGACGTTCTCCCTGGCTCCCAAGTAACGTACAGCCTTTGCTCAGAAACCTCCGCTCCTAAGGACTCTGATTTAACCATGAGGGCCTTGGCTGATTAAATTGTCCAGCTTCAAGCCCTAGCCACACAAGGCATTGTCACCACCACCAGAAGCAAGACATACCAATTTAATGGCAGCTGACCCCCTTTACCCGTTTTTCAATTAGGTGACCTCATTCTCTTCTATTACCATTGACCTTGAGGTCAACATAAGAAGCTTGAAGTTTTTTGGTCTGAACCTTATAAGGTCATTCAATAGGTGAACTTTGAGTACTCCAATGCTGATGTCAATTAAGGGACAGTGGTGAATCGAGTGCATGGCTTGTTCCTCTGGCCCTATACCCCCCTCTTACAGGTTCTTGAGGGGGGCGTTGTTAGTATTCAAGATGATAAGCAAGCCAAAATACTTACTCCCAAATTGAGCCTTAATTGATTGGCTCTCAAACCAGTGCAAACAGAACCCTATCCTGAAGGCATCAAAACTAGATTTGATCAGGAAGCATCACACGTATGAGAATTAATGTAATCACCTTCAGGAATCCTATCCCCGCTTCCCAAATCACAAGCGGTGCTGCCCCCACCACTGCGGTCATGGGGATGACGCATTACAATGAGGGCACCATCCATGCAGTCGATCCAGAAGACAGTAAAAGATCCTGATCTCACAGGGCCATGAAGGTCCTTGAGGCGCCATGTCCCCACGCTCCATATAAAATACTGGTGTTTCTAAAACAATAAATTAGTCTATATTCCCTCATTTTTTCATTTTTTGACCTCTATACTAATTTTAAGCTTCAAGCCCATTTTCAGACTTTGTCAACAGTCAAGAGAACTTTTATGCTGAGAAAAACCTACACCTAAGTTACAGTTCCACCAAAGTTGGGAGGTGAGCTTGAATGTCAGGGACTGGTACTACTTTATCCTAGTTTGTGATAGCAAGCCGTGAACTTGCTAGCCCTGAGATAAAGGTCCAGTATAACAAAGGGCAGTGCGTACCATATAGAGAATGGCAAGGGAAATTTGGCGGTTTAACCCTAAAGATGGAAGGATTACTTCAACCACTCCCATTCCTGTTAAGGAAAGTACATCAGCTATGTTTAGACGTGGAAGTAATGGAAGAGGGATTTGTTTAGGTATAGGTGTCTTTGAACCCATGATTATAGGTTTTATGAATTAATGGTTAGACTGTATAGCTTGTTTACTATATGATATATGAAACTTTTTTAATAAAATATATACTTAAAGGATTTAGCATATGATAATATTTTATTGACCGCTAAGACTAACCATCAGAATACCCTAGTTTTATATCCCATCCAGCTTCCTAGACTTACCTAAGCTTAATTGATTTTTAAATGGAGCACTATATTTTTTTGAGCTTATGGGATTGCGCCTTGCATGTGATTGTGAAAGCAGTGGGAATCATCTCAGTCTCATTGTAAATTCGTTTTGGTGCAATTATTCCATCAATATCATCGCAATTAGGGTAATTTATGTGATTAATTGAACAAAACTCATTACAATTATGATTTGATATGCAATCAATCGATCTAACTTCAGCACAAGTCCTTTTGATATGAATAATTGTATCTGAAATCCCAGAAATTCATCTAATGTCAGGATTTACCCTGATATCATCCCCCACCAGGGCTGAAGCTACACACGAGGCTTTCTTCTTCCATTTCTTTAACATATTGCCTACATTCCTTAAGTTCTCCCCAGGCTCCCAAGAGCTCTCTTATGCAGGATATCCAGCCCACTTGACCAGGAATTGCATTGTCCCACAATGCTTACGTCTGCCAATGATAGACTCTACCTCATACTCTGGAATTAGACTATTAATCAGAGGGGGTCAGCACTTTTAACTTTCTGATGAGGTAAAGAACTACCATCCTTCTTGTACAATAATGATCAATGAAAAACATCGTAATTTTCTTTCTTCAGGTAGAGCAACTCGTTAGGCAACCTTCCCAATGACCTCCTTTACCTTATATAGTTCTACACGCCGATGGGCTAATTTAAGGCATGGCAAATCCAATGGAACATTGCGAGCATCCAAATAAAATTCACTCCCAACTTCCAAAGTCTTCCCAGGCACTCTTTTTTATCTGCAAAATCCTTGTAGGTCTGCACTGCTCAATTTAAATTTGCTTGACATAATGCATGGATCTGATGAATATCCCCCAGAAATTCTCTTCCTGATGGATTGTTCACTTCAATAGTTGGGAGTGGATTTCAACTCACTTCATAGCCATAATTAGCCTAAATTATGACATTACAATGAAGGCATGATCCATGTTGTTGTAAAAAAACTGGGCCATTGGTAACAGCTCAACCCAATTATCCTGTTCAGCATTCAAGTAACATCTCTAGTACTGCTCCAGCACCTGATTAACCCTCTCAGTTTGTCCACCTTTTTGGGGATGATATGCAGTAGAAAGGCATCTCTTAATTCCAAGATCTGACATAACCTGCTTCCAAAATTGTGAAGTGAACTGTGGGCCTCTGTCAGAGCTAACCTCCTTGGTATTCCATGATATAAGAAGACCTTCTTTATAAATAGATGGGCTGTCTCTTAGGCTGTGACATTGGTGGTCGTAGGAATGAAGTAAGTCATTTTTTTGAAACGGTCAACTACCACTAAAACTGAATTATACCCCTGAGGCTGAGGTAGCTCAACGATGAAATCTAGGGCAACCGATTCCCAAGGCTTATGAGTAAACTTCAACGGTTCCAACTGGCCTTCAAGTTGGCCCCTCCTAGCCTTAGTACGCCCACAAATCTTACATACAGCCAGGTACTTACTAAGATCTCTAACCAGCTCAGGCCAGAGGTAAGTTCTCTGGATGAGAGTTACCATCTTATTTCGTCCAGGATGTCCATCCATTACTGAGTCATTGTATTCATGTAATATTTCCAATCGTTGAGACCCCTTAAACACATACATGTGTTTCTTACAACAGACAAAACGTCCTTTCAGAGAGTATTCCTTGAGGTACCATCTACTATTCAAATCCTGACTCAGGTCAGCCTTCACACCTTGATAAAACGCATCTTATTTCTGGGATTTCAAAATATTATCCTTTTGTCCCACTAAAATCATGCAAGGGAACTGATCCACTGGGTTCCGTGATTTTAGTAAAACCTGGATGTTATTTTTTGTGATCTCCCTTTTCTGCAGGCATCAAGTCAGGGCGACGACTTAGGGAATAAGGGACCACATTAACCATCCCAGGATTGTATCTAATTTCCAGGTCATAATCAGAAAGGATAAGGGCTCATCTAGCTTGCCGCTGATTTAGCTTGCGCGAAGTAAAGAAGTATGTCAGGTTTTTATGATCATCATGATCTTCACGGGGAGTTTTCCTCACAAAAGTACCTTCACCAGTGTTTAAGGGTCTGAACAATTGCCAGTATCTCTTTGTCATAGATCAGGTAGTTACATTCAGCAGGGATAAATTTTTTGAATAGTAGGCTATGGGATAAAGCCTACTATCATCCCCATCCTGCAATAAAACACCCCCAAGTGTATATCCAGAAGCGTCAGTCTCAACTACGAAGAGCTTATCATAGCTGGGCATGGACAACACTGGTGCAGAAACAAAGGCGAACTTTAATTCAGCAAAATAAATTTCGCTGCATGAGACCATTTATATAGAGCACCTTCTGATGTGAGCCAGGTACTGGTAATTCAATAGAAGAAAAGCCTTTGATAAAATCCCTACAAAAGTTTGCCAAACCAAAGAAACTGCGAACTTCCTTCCATCTGATATGTGTAGGACAAGATGTGATAGCATCCACTTTGCTAGATGCCATGGTAAACCCACTCCTTCTCACAACATAACCAAAAAATTCAAATTTCCCTGAGCAAAATCACATTTTGAAAGTTTGACATGAAGGTTATACTCCTGGAATTTCTTAAAGATCAACTAAAGATGTCAAAGATGTTCCTCACGAGACTTGCTATACATCAAATTATCGTCCAGGTAAGCCATGAAAAACTGGTCCATGTACCCACCCAAAACTGTAATGATCATTTTGATAAAATGTACTTGGTGCGTCGCAAAGGCCAAACAGCATGACAAGATACTCAAAAAACCCAAACCGCGTCTTGGAAGCCATTTTCCATTCATCGCCTTCCTTAATCCAGATCTGGTTGAATGCATCCCTCAGGACCACCTTTGAAAAGATAGTAGCCCCAGAAAACTGATCGCTCAATTAGTCAGCATCAGGTAAAGGGTATCAGTTCTTTATGGTAATATCATTTTAACTTTTGATAGTTTACGCAGCATCACAAACCTCCATGTTTTTTGCTTGTAAATAAAGTGATGAACATGGAGACCGAGACACTTGAATGAAACCTATTTTCACATAGTATCCAAGTACTCGCGCAAAGCCACCTGTTCCCATTGGTTGCAGCTATATATTGGTCCAAGAGTAGGCTGCTTTTTTTCTACTAAGTCTATTGAATGGTCAAAAAGGCTATGAGATGGCAGAATCTTCGCCTCTTCTTCGCCAAACACTTCAGGCCATGCTTTAAGGTACGCTGGAATCATTCCTTTACATACCTCCAATAGAGCCTTTGGAGATTCCGCAGCATACAACCCTGGAAACATATATTTACTCAACTCCCATTCTTCTCTCTTTCCATCCAGTTTGACTGTGACAGTGTTTTTGCCATAGTCATGTTGGAGCTCCATCTGGCCTAAACATGGAAAGCAAAGGATTACAGGCTGGGGTGTACTCTTTAGAATCCAAAATTTAATCTCATTTTTCATGGAACCGACTAATAGACTTATGGGATGTGCACAACAGTAGGCAATGGACTGCTCCCCAATTCCCAGAGTTATGGTCATTGTCCTAACCCAGTTGTAACTCCCAACTTTTACCATTTCCTCTGATGTAAAGTTCTGGGAGGCCCTAGTATCTAGTAAAGCCTCAATATGGAATACAGTATATCCCATTATCAAATGTATAAGCAAAACAGGGTAAGATTGTGTTTCATTTTTTATTTCAAAAGATACTAATGAAGCTTTACCTTTTCTTGGACATTGTAATGCTAAATGACCAGGATATGGCAAGAATAGCACAATCCTTCTTTATTGTGACGTTGATATTCTTCATGGCTCGTGTTAGTAATTTTCTTTTTGTAAGCAGACTCTTTCCACATGGGAGTTCTACCAATAAACAGATTTGCATTGATTCCAAGCAATTCTTTTAAAGGCAGGGTGATGGGGGTGGTGTATGATCAAATCTGAAATATGACTTCCTAACCCTTGTCTGAAGTAAATTGCTCCCATTTCATCATCTACTTCAGTCTTCTGGAAGATCTCCAGAAACTTCTGTTTAAATCTCTTAACAGTTTGACCTTCCTGCCGAGTTTTCATCAAGGCAATGCTGCCTGTAATTTGGTACTAGCAGGAGTTGCTGCAGCCAGGAACTGCATTTTAGACTCTTTGTAATTCATGCAAATTCTCATTTTCTCAAAAACTTTGGTAAACCAACCCAAAACATCTACAGAGAGATGAGAACCCACGGCCATTAACTTCCTTGAATCATCTGGGTAGTTCTCAGGATATGCTTTAAAATGCGCCCCAACAATGTAAGGCCTCCTTTCAACTCAGCCAATGTTAATTTCTTAGGAAATGGAACCATAGGGTAACTCATGGGCACATGGTTAGCCACAGTCACTGTTTGAACTTGACTTGGTCCTATTTCTTCTTTATAAGTCATACCATCTTGATTTATGGAGAAAAACATCCGTGTCAAAGTCTGGTAACCTTTCATCAATAAATCAAATGATAAAGCTCCCAGTAATAAAAACGTGGCAGGATATACTTTGAAAAACTTGGCAGTCAAATTGTCAGGGGCTGGTACTACTTTATCCCAGTTTGTGATAGCAAGCTGTAACTTGCTAACCCTGAGCTAAAGGTCCAGTATAACAAAGGGGCAGTGCGTACCATATAGAGAATGGCAAGGGCAATTGGGCGGTTTAACCCTAAAGAAGAAAGGATTGCTTCAACCACTCCCATTCCTGTTAAGGAAAGTACATCAGCTATGTTTAGACGTGGAAGTAATGGAAGAGAGATTTGTTTAGGTATAGGTGTCTCTAAACCCATGGTTATAGGCTTTATGGAATGAATGGTTAGACTGTATAGCTTGTTTACTATATGGTATGTGGAAATGTTTATGAAAATATGTACTTAGGGGTTTTAAAATATGATAATATTTTATTGACCGCTAAGACTAACCATCAGAATACCCTAGTTTTATATCTCATCCAATTTCCTAGACTTACCTATTTTTAATTGATTTTTAAATGGAGCACTATAATTCTTTTGAGCTTATGGGATTGCGCCTTGCATGTGATTGTGAAAGCAGTGGGAATCATCTCAGTCTCATTGTAAATTCGTTTTGGTGCAATTATTCCATCAATATCATCTCAATTAGGGAAATTTATGCGATTAATTAAATAAAATTCATTACAATTATGATTTGATATGCAATTAACCGATCTAACTTCAGCACAAATCCTCTTGATCTGATGAATTATATCTGAAACATCAGGAATTTTTCTAAAGTTTGGCTTTACCCTGACATTGAAGTTCCTTTAGATGGGAATTAAAAGAAAGTTTCTCAACTGTCTTGGGATATTTATCTTTGGGGCTGTAGCATATGGACATGGTGATTTGGTCAGATCAATGAGACAATATCCTGGTCAGCATCACTAGTGGTATCATTACCTTAAGGCACCCAGGTACTTGGTTAAGTAAAATTCTTCAGGAACCATGGCCTTATCTACTCCTTCAGAGTTCAGAAGATCCATTAATCCTACTCCAACCCGAGCTTCTAGGACATAATAGCTAACGTCCTCATAACCCCTTCAGATTCGTCATTGGAAGGTGGTATATGCACATCAAGTGGGTGATAGGAGAGAGGTTGGAAGTAGCACATCAACTTCACTGGCGTTTGTGGTGAGACCCAAACTGCTAGCAGGCCCTTAATGGTGGCAGTATTTGCTCTTGGAGCGATCCACTACCATTTTAGTTGTGGGAGCAGGCGCTTTAGCTATAGGCCTTTGACTTGAGCCCATTGTTGGCTGGTTGGAGTTGCACATCAGAAACAATTTTAGACTTGGGAACAGCCAGAGGAGATGACAGGGACGTAAAGGGCGGCGTCACAGAGGAGCGTGACATTGGAGCCGCTACAAGAGAGCTCTTAGTGGAGGGTGTGGAGCTGGACAGAGTCTCATATGACAGCATAAGGTGACCATTGGATGCAGATGGTGATAGGGAGCGCTGCACTGTCACCATTGGTGCACTATGATTAACTGGATTAGGGATATCAGACTAACACAGCAAGGGGATGTTGGGTTTGAGCTGAACCAGAAGAGCTGGTGTCAGAATGGTAACCAGCACAGGAAGGGCCATGGGGACTCTCTTAGAATCCTTTGGCGGGCTACAGCTAAGAAATTCTCAATGTTTAAGACTTGGGGTTTCAACTCAACTCCTTAAATAGTCTCAACGTTATGGATATCTGCAACCTCCAACTGAACCTCCTTGATATCACGGGCATTCTGGAAATGGCATTTCACAGAAAGAAAATACCACGCCAAGGAAGGATGAGAAACCAGGCCAGTCAGAATGGCAGCAACGGCGTCACCAAGAGTTATCATTTTTTAGGTTAACGCATTTGGGTTCTAGGTCAAACCACTCAGAGAAGGCGGCAAACAATTCCCCATTTCATGTTAAGGCATAAAAAGCCTTCTTCTCCTTTTTAAACTATGTTTTGAGCCAAATTACTCAGTAAGTGCTTCTTTAACCTCCTATCAAGTACTAAGGGTTTTCATATGAGGAATCATTACCGCTTGATTCATATGACTTAAGAAAGGGAGGATGTACTTGATTTTTTGTAAAATCAGTTGTACCATCTATCAAAATCTGAGGATCACTCGCTTGAAAATTGTCATCCTGAACGTCTATTTGGGCCAAAGTTCCAATGGTTGATCCTCGATAGTGTCTGTAGTTTTTTTTGGAATTAAGACCATATAAAAACTAACTAGAGTATTAAATTTACCTCGATTCTTCAAGCCAATTTTAGGCATATTTTTTCCTTCATGTTTGGAAAATTCTTCTGAGGCAGGATTTAATACAAACTGGGGATTTGGTCCTTCCAGTTTGTTGACACTTATCCAAGGTTAGGATTTGGATAAAAAACCAGTAAAAGGATAAAATAAATATAACTTTTATTAGAAGCTATTTATTAGATAATGTTCATTAGGCCAGGCGCCGGTATTTATACCTCTAGGGCCTCTCCTGGCCACATTCCAGCACAAAATTTCAACATCTATTTTATTACCTCAGTTCTGCCTATAACTGAAACCTTTTCTTAGGTTCACGGCAAAATTCAAAATTAGGAGGATTTTAGGTACAAAAATTGTGATAAAAACATGCAAAATTGTCCTAAGATCTTTTGAATTTCAGTTTTGTCATACTGCTGATGAAATACACCTTCTGTGAAATTTTGGCCTCAATTGAAGTAAATGACACACCTTAATTAATTACCGGCCCTTCCTGAATACTAATAATGGGGGGGGCCATAAGTTATAT